>CALNHX010003022.1:0-161137 GCA_940337035.1 Agriotes lineatus
TAAATTGCAAAAATGTGTTTTTTTTGTGGTCGTGGGAAAAATAGCGTACATAACTCGTTCGAAAATGTGCCGTACGCTCGTCACTCGGCTTCGCTACACTTTGTCTCGTTTCTCAAAAATACTCACACGATTTATGTCAGTTTCATGACTTGTTATGTAATACGCTATACCGAACGCAGTTATAGACAGCAAAAATGTTTTTCTGATCCAAATCTCTTGTCAAGTCATATTATACTTTATTTTGTAATGCAACGGACAAAGTTATGCAACCCCAAATACTATTTCTAATGAAAGCTAAATTCAACAATTTTGTTTTTAAAGAATCCAATCCACGAAGGCAAAAAAATAAGTATCATGAAGTTAGGTTATTTTATGTAACAGTTTGATTAACATCATAGACTTGTTTAATGACAATTATAATGAAGAAGTAAAATTTTATGACCATCTAGAGACTTATATTCGCTTGAAGACATTCCTTATCTCATAAATTTATAACATACAAAAAGTAAATGACAAGTGTACACTGTACACTGTCAAGCTGAAGCTACGTTAGGATCCTTGATTCATAAAATTCAATTTAGAAAAATATTATCAAGTTGACTAGTATACATAGTTGAATGATGAGTTGCATAACTTTGTCCGCGGCATTAAAAAAATAGAGTATATATGTATAGTAGTCTTTTTTTCTTTTCCTAATACTTTCTACCGTTTCCTTATGGAACTGCTTCCGCATTAGTTTAGGGGGCGACGACGTCACTTAAACTAGTATGCCTTAAACTAAGTGAAAACTGGAATGCCCGGGCCGGGAGTAGAACTCTCGCCCGAACGTTCCACGTTTTTACTGTGGCCTTGGCTACAAGCTGATTTTTGTAACTGGCTTGCAGTGTAGTGACGCATACAGCATGCGATACAATTATTATTATTTATGGTGATAACAGCAAAAGATTATATTCTCCTATTCTTAACGCTCCTTTTTCTCGTCGATATTTTATTAACATCTTATATTTGTAATATAATAGGTAATATGAATTAAAAGAGGTTTATACGACGCCTTTGGCGGCTGCGCCGGGCAGCGATTGCTGCCCTAGAGGTCTCGGTAGCTAGCCACTGTAGATAAGAATTGTCGACCTCCTCAGAGTCTAAGATAATTCCAGAATTCAGCCAAAGACAAGAACAAAAAAGATAGGCTTTTTCTTCCCTACACTTTGGGACAAATATTTACCGCCCCTGCAGTTGCGTCACGCTGCTGAAAGCTAATGGGCGCGCTCAGCCGGAGCAGCGCTGTCTCAGCGGTCGCTTTTTGCAGAGTTGCAGTAGCTACGAACGGCTGAACGACCTTGGTTAGCGAGCGCTAAGTTTACAAACAGAAACGTCAGTTATGTTGTGATTGCGTAGTGACGCATTTTTGCCAAGACGACAAGGGCTGCAAAATTTCCATTTAAACTTGGAAGAAAATAATTAGAATGAGGATGGATCTCAGACATCATGAAGAATTTTGAGTTTGAGCATTTAACACTTGTCAAAATTAGACTGAATTTTTTTAATTACTACTTTTCTATCATATTTCAGTGCCTATTTGTTTCAATAATTTCAAGGAACTACTGATTTTGAGAAAATGGTCATTTTAATTTCTTAATTTTTTCGGTTTCCCAAAATGTGCCTCTACAATTTCGCCGTTAATGCAGAAATGCAGCACGGTCATTTCAGGCTACAATTTTTAAAATTTAAAACTGCGCTTTGCGGTTATCTCCCACCACTCTCGCTGAGTAATGTAGCGGAAATGAAGCGAAAATAAATTTGCTGGAAAAAATGGCAACCGCTGCCCCAGCGCTGTAGCTCAGCAAGGCGTTCTGCGCAATCGCCAACGCAGCGCTGCCTCAGCGCTGTCCCGGCTGAACGCGCCCATTTCACTAAACACAAAAACATTTTAATGGTTTTGAAGTTGGCATTTGTATATAATGTTTGTACTAGGGATTCTGTATTTTGTTTCCACACCTGTATAGAATTTAAAAATGACAATTAATATTCCTCACTGTCAGTGTCAAAGTAGATACTTTTTCTAGAAATTCTCACCTAAAGTTTTATAAAATTTAATAAAATTATCATAACTCTATAATAAAGCAGAAAAATTCCCAAGGTCAAACATTTCAACTCGTGGTCTATGTGCAGTTACCATTTTGGGCGTGGTCTTGATATTAGCAGAGTTACCATACCTGGTACAATTCTACGAATCTGGTATATTCTGCAACCGTTTCTACAAAAGTACATTTTTAAAACGCGCATGCATTCAGTCTGGCAACCCTGCATATTCTGACCCGAGTGGTGCAGATCTGCCGATGCCATCGGTGACGTAACCGATTTTTGCCGTTTATGTTTGGAAGTGTGGTTAAAGTTTCGAAATAATAGGGAGTTTTTGCATAACGTTCTGCTAAAATGACGGCACGTTAAAAAAGCCCATGTTACCTAGCGACGTCCACAATACAGCCAATCAAAATTAAATCTTTCGATTTTAACGTAACGTTATTTTAACGTGACGTTGTGCAAAAACTCCCTAATGAATTTGAGTGATTCTTCTTCAGGTACGTCATTAAAATTATTTGATATAATATAGTCATTCATGATACATGCTTTCCAGCATTTCACCAGTGGAAAGACCAAATTGAAGGACGCACTTTGTCATCGTATGTACTTCACACTTCATCTAAATTACTGGCGGATGGCAGTAAGAAACAATATTACAACTGTCATCGCTCTGTAAACTTTTTGTGTGTTCTAGGCAAATTAATACAAGGTGTAACTTTTCGTGATGCTGGCTTGACGAAAGAGGAATCACAACAAATCCTACTTTTATAGAAGAAAGAGGGGGGAGATTTTTGTAGGTATAGATTATAGTACAAAACGCCACCGTAACGATGCAATAAGCGTAAAATTGTGGGTTGAAGATATGAAAAATCTAGGTGATGAGTATCCAGTATTGTTATATAAAAAACAAGGTGTTGAAAGTGATTTAGGGCTTCTTGATATCAACGATTCTGCTGCAATGATATCAATATGCAAGTGTATATGTTAAATGAATACATTACTGCACTATTCGATAAACATGCCCCCATTTGCTTAATAAATGTATCCAGCAATAAAGCGAAACGACCTAAGCCTTACATAACTTATAACATTAAACAGATGATTAGAATAAAAAATAAAGCTCGCAATAAATACCTCAAAACCAAAAAAGATTGCCACAGAAATTTTTACATAGATATGTGCAATATTGTAAGCTCAGCAATTCGTAATGAGAAAAAGGCATACATGAGTTATGAGTTATGAAAATGTAATAATAATCAGTCCTCCGTTTGGAAAAAATTAACATGTTGGGGTGTTTCTAATAAATCCCACAAGTGTAACGAATTACCTGCAGAACTATTTAACACAGATGATTTAAACACATTTTTTGTAAGTGCTGTGGGTGATTCTGGCACCAGTAAAAATGTGCTAAATTTCTTTAATAGTAATAAGCTGCACGAAGCGTCTTTTAGTTTTAAAGTTGTCAGTAATGATGATATATATAAGCAACTAAAAGCGATGAAGTCTGAAGCTTTCGGAATTGATAATATAAATTTGAAAATGTTGAACATTGTTATGCCTTATTGTATAGATGCAGTAAGAGAAGTATTTAATAGTTCTTTAGCAACAGGCCTGCTTCCTTAAATTTGAAAAAAAGCCATTATAGTACCAGTACCGAAAGTTTCGAACCCTAAGGACAATACAAACCTTCGACCCATAAGTATTTTGCCAACTTTATCGAAATTACTCGAAAAGATTGTATTTCTTCAATTACGGGAATATTTGGATACTTACGCAATATTGCCTTTATGTCAATCAGGGTTTAGGGAAAGGCACAGTACTAACACTGCGCTACTTAAAATAGTAAATGATGCATATGCCGCTATGGACAGTGCAATGGTTACATTTTTGGTTCTGTTAGACCAAAGCAAGGCCTTTGACGTGGTTAACACCGAGCTGTTATTGGCTAAACTGAATTATAATGGAATAGACGCTAATGCGTTGCTTTGGTTTCGTAATTACGTATCTCATCAGCTACAAACTGTTAGAATAAATAAAACATATTCAGAATATAAAGAAACTATTAGTGGCG
The DNA here is from genome assembly GCA_940337035.1 of Agriotes lineatus. Lineage (NCBI taxonomy): Eukaryota > Metazoa > Arthropoda > Insecta > Coleoptera > Elateridae > Agriotes > Agriotes lineatus. Next base: position 4,154 of record CALNHX010003022.1, read on the forward strand.
TACCTTAGGGTAGCATACTAGGCCCAACTCTGTTCTCAATATATACCCAGGACTTGTCTGAAGTCATATAACACTGCCGGATACATATGTACGCTGATGATCTTCAGATATATATAACAACGGAAGTATCAAATTTAAACATGGCTATTCGTAAGATAAACGAGGATTTACATAATCTTAATGTCTGGTTTAGCAATAATGGTCTTAGATTAAACGCCAAAAAGTCGCATGTAATTTGCATAACCTCCGATAAAAGAACTGGTGATTATAAGTGTGTCCCCGGATTGAGTTCACTATAGGTATAATAGACAAAAAAAATTACAATTTTATTTTAATGTTTTGGGATCCCGCCCTGCTTGGTCTGAAAACAATTTTAAGCAGAGTTTTAATTTTTAGAAATTAAGTCGGCCATGAAAAATGTGAAAAAACTATTTTCTATTTAGGTAAACTACCTACCCTTTTTGTTCATGATACGGCACAATTTTGTTAAGAAAAGTTGTCTATGGCCCTATACAAAATTTCAGAAAGATCTGTTGACTTAAAAAAAACCGTTATATTTTAGATAATTGTATTTAATTTTCGGGTAAACTATCCTTTTTGTTCATTATACGGCAAAGTTTTATTAAGAAAAGTTGTTCATAATGAAAAATTATGGCCCTGTACCAAATTTCAAAAAGATCTGTCGACTTAGATTAAACCGTTATTTTTTAGATTAAACAAAATCCATTTATTAAAAATGACGGTTACATCTAAGTCGACAGATCTTTCTGAAATTTTGTATAGGGCCATAACTTCTCATTCTAAACAACTTTTTTTAATACAATTTTTCCGTATCATAAACAAAAAAAGTAGTTTACCTGAAAATAAAATACAATTATCTAAAAAATAACGGTGTTTTCTAAGTCAACAGATCTTTATGAAATTTTGTATAGGGCCGTAATTTGTTATTCTAAACAACTTTTCTTAATAAAATTTTGCCGTATCATAAACAAAAAGGGTAGTTTACCTGAAAATAAAATAGTTTTTGCTTCCCTGCCAAGGCCTACTGGTTTTTTAAAAACTGAAAATATTCTTAAAATTCTTTTCAAACCAAGCAGGACCGAATCCTAGAACCTTAAAATAAAATTCAAAAATTTTTAGGCTATCTCACCTCTTGTAACATCAATCCTGGGACACACTATTGTATTTTCTTGTCAGGTAAACTACCCTTTTTGTTTATAATACGGCAAAATTTTACTAAGAAGATTTGTTCAAAATGGGAAATTATGGTCCCATACAAAATTTCAGGAAGTTCTACCTACTTAAATCAAACCGTAATTTTTAATAAATAGGTACACAATTTTAACGGTTTAATTTAAGTAATCTTCCTGAAATTTTGTATAGGGCCATAATTTATCATTCTGAACAACTTTTCTTGGTAAAATTTTGCCTTATCATGAACAGAAAGGGTAGTTTACTTGAAAAGAAAATAGTTTTTGCTTCACTGTCAAGGCCAACTTGTGTTTTCAAAAACTAAATATTCTTAAAATTCTTTTCAGACCAAGCAGGGCGGAATCCCAAAACATTAAAATAAAATTGTAAATTTTTTTGTCAATTATACCTATAGTGAACTCAATCCGGGGACACACTGTATAACTAAAAATCATAACATTGTAGTAGGTAAATAGTGAAGTAGTACAGTGGAGTAGTCATGCAAAAAACCTAGGTATTATAATAGACGATAAATTATCATTCGAATTGCATGTGAGACATATTTACCAAATGTCATTTATGAAATTACGTACTTTGTATAGCTTAAAATATTTATTAGACGAAAAAACCAAACTCATGTTAGTTAAGGCGCTTATTTATCCGCATTTATACTATTGCACTATGGTATTTTTTCCAAATCTCACAGAATACAACAAAACTAAACTACAGCGAGTACAAAGCGCTTGCGTAAGATTTGTCTGTAACGTTAAATACAAAGAGCTCAATGTAAAACAACGTAGTATGTATCTGTATTGTATGTTTTTGTATACTCTGATCTGTACTAAAACGCCAAGATATTTGTACGACTTGTTGAGCAAAAGATCAGAAGTTCACAATGTAAATATCAGGTACACTAGTTATACAATACCACAACATCGAACAGCTAAATTTGAGGGATGTTTTCTATATATGGCTCCCACATTGTTAAATAAGTTCTTTGATATGTTTCCAGAGCAGCCACTTTCTATTAAGAGTGCCTTGTTAGAATTAGTTAGTAACACGATTTAAGATAGTCTTGTTATGTTGCTAGCATGTACTGTATTGCAGGGCTCAAAGTGGTATTTGCATTGAAATTTATGTAAATAGTGACCAAAAATTTCAGAATTATGTACCAAATATGTATGTACCACTTATTATCAATGTCACTAAACTTCGGTATAAAATAAAAATCAACGTATTATAAAAAAATTATTGTAGAAAATATTCTATAAAAAGGCGATAGATAAAGTAACAAAACAAACTTTAATTTTGGCAATGCCTGTATATTAACAAAACAAATACTTTTTATAATAGTATATTATATACCGAGGTTGAAAGTGTTTCATTACTGTCGAGAGATTAAATCCGTGGTATGTATACTATTTTACTCACAATCGGTTTTGTTATTCCTCATATAATTATGTAAGTTTCAAATAATATGTATTTTTATCGCAGTTTCATAAGTAACTTTAACAAAGGAATCTGCAACGCTGTTACTAGGTAAAATGAAAAGTTCATTGATAGTGACGTAAAGTAAAGTAAACAATGACTTGCTTTCTTACTATTTTGAAGGTTAGAAACGTACCTATTATTAAACGACTCTAAGTAATAGTATATTACATACCGAGGTGGAAAGTGTTTAATTACTGTTGAGAGATTAAGTAGTTGACCGAGACGCGAAGAGTCAAGGTCAACTTTATCTCGAGACAGGAATGAAACACTTTCTACCTCGGTATGTATACTATTTTATTCACAACCACTTTATTCTAAACAATAATTGGAAGAATTATTATTATATTATGATTCCACAGGTTGTGACGCGCATGAGTGGATGAACGGGATTTCCAGTGTCCCTACCTACTAGACAGCAATCGGCAATTGATTACTTTCAAACTGCTGGCGCTGCCACGACGTTTGAAAGTTGATAATAGCTTATTTTCCAACTTTTTAAAAGTCAGTAATCACCTTATTACATACTATATTGTAGAATATCAAAAATGGTCAAAACGCGGAAAATATGAACTTTATGTACCTTTTTTTAAATTTATGTAATTTTATGTACCAAGCTACAATATATGTACTTTTACATAAAATATGTACCGGCTTCGAGCCCTGGTATTGTCTTATATTAAGTTTGTGTGTGTTTAAACTTGATTTAAACACACATAAATTTTATTTTCTAAAATTTACGAAATCCAGTCGCACGTTTTTAAATGCAATTCCCATTTATTAGCAAGAAAATTTTAATGTTGCAATCACCAGTCTTTGCCTCATAATTACTAAATTTAATATGTTTAAATTAGATTAAAAATATATATTTCAGTCCAAATTTACGGAACATTATTCATAATTTAAAAACCAGTGTTATTACGCAATCAGGCGAGTTAAAGACCAGGAAAAATGCAAATCTGCACTTCATGCACAATACCGACCTACAGTAGCAAGTTCAACGAGCGACCTTCGCTCTAGCAGGAAATAAAAACTGCAGAATTGCTACACTGCTGTTTTTTAATTTAAACATTCTGGGCCAGTAAACTGTACATATGAACTTTGATATTGTTACTTCGTTAAGCATTTTAGTTTTGTATAAATACCAGTTTATTTTTATAATAAAACAATCTGCATTTAATGTTTGATTCATTCACTACGTCGCCACTCCTATACCAAGCCATAATACTGTCGAGATGTGAGGCTGCATCTCAGGAGTGGTTTTACTGTCGTCCCTTTAAGTGCCATTGACTACATTGGTTTAAAACGTAAACACAGTCTTGTTTACGTGCTTGACGGATAGAATCAGCGCAAAGTAACGGAATCCTGAAGCAGCCTCTCAGGCAATTCTGTTCATGGTCCTTCGAGCCGGATCTATCTCCAACTAACGAAAAAACACATCCCGAGAAGAAGACAACATCTGCCAACCACCCAGTTCCCAGAAAATGGCCAACAACATGGAGGAATTCAACAACTTAGCTATCGCCCAAGAAGAGCTCGCGCAGAAGATAAAGCAAATATTTTCCAACAGCAAAAAGGACCCTGCCAGCCGAAAAAATGAAGCCTACATCGCCAGTCGCAACAAAACGCTGCACGAACTTTGGAACACTGCAACTAAAAATCATGCAGAAATGGGGCAGCTACGTATTCCAACTCATAATTATTTTAAAACAGGGTATTACGACCAAATTAAAGCCATATACGGCGAAGCAAAAAGTTACTTGCAGAGCTGTTCAAAAGCAACGGAAATTTCCAACCCCTCCGTAAGCAGAACTCAAGAGGAAATGGTGGCCAACCCCGAGCAAAAGGTTCGTATCCGAAAACTGCAGATTCGGATTCAGAATTTTAAGCAAGCGATGGACGACGCCGAACTAACACAAGAATTAGGGAGGCCCGCCATCACGACAAGGGAATTAAGAGAAAAATGGGATCGTGTGGTCGAGATGGACGAAGAAGTTATGTCAAACGACATGGCTTCAGAACAAATGCACTTCAGTCCTGAATATACTACGTTGGAAGACAGGTATAGAAATTTAATTATTTTATTGCAAGCGCCGACAAGGAACGAGCAAGCAGCAGCCATCTCGCTTCCATATTCGATCTGCCGGTCCTCTCTAAAGAGTCAGCCCAAGGGTTAAAAAGATTGCACGACTCCATCAAGGAATGTGTGGAGGCAATCAAAAATTTAGGCATCCACGGACAGTTGGGGTCCGTGGATTAACAGAGCTATCGCTCGAAAATGGGATCCTGAAACCAACAAATTATATGAGCAGTCGCTTCAATGTCCAAATGAAGTCCAGGATCACCAAAATTTAATGGCTTTCCTGCAAGTGCGGTTCCAATCCCTAGAATCCATAGATGGAGCTCGAAAGCCCACGCAGGAAAGACCACAGAAGAATTACGCTTCCGCATCCCTAAATTGCAAGCTGTGCCATGGAGATCATTACATCGACAACTGTAGTCAATTCCAGAGGCTACCTACCCATGAAAAACTAGAAGCAGTAAAAACCAATCGATTGTGCTATCGATGCTTGCGGCACGATTCAAATATACCATGTCGTGCCTATTTTAATTGTAGGATCTGTCGTTTCCCGCATCATACACTGCTTCATAAGGCGCAGCCACCATCAAGGCCGCTCCCTGCCCAAAGGATGAGAACGTCAGCTCATGCAGCAGCTATGAAGACTTCCAACGCTCCAGAAAAGAAGCCGAAGTCGGACATCATCACCGCCAATTTAGGCGCACAAGAGAGCCAAGTTCTACTTGCCACAGCAATGGTTCAAGTAAAGGCAGCATCCGGGATGACTCATCTATTACGAGTATTAATAGATCCCGGGTCTCAGGGGTCATTTATCACGGAAGCATCAGCCGAATTATTGGCGTTACCCAGGACCAAAGTTCAAGCTGAAATCACAGGAATCGGGAACAGCGAGCCAAAAATTGCCAAATGGAAAATCCCAGGTTTGATCACACCTAGATTTTCAAGTAACTTTTCCCTACCTGTCAACTTACTAATACTTCCTAAACTTACCAAAGCCATGCCTTCATCCCCCATCCCAAACATAAATATAGATTCCTGGAGCAATACCTTCATCGCCGATCCAACCTTCAACCGACCCGGTCCTATAGATATAATTCTAGGCACCGAAGAATATTCAAAAATAATTCTAGAAGGAATCACTAGAACAAAGGATGGCATCTTGGGACAAAATACCAAACTGGGTTGGGTATTATCTGGAACCATTGGAAGACAGCATAACGACAGCAGTAAAGTCAACACAATGGTTGCCAAATTGGAGAAGAATATCAGTTGCAGAAATTCTGGGACATAGAAGAAGTACCCACACAAAGAACACTTTCCCCAAAATACCAGGTACGTGAAAAGAAATTCACAGAATCAGTACAGGAAAGACCGCAGAAAATCGAAGCTTCTGAAACTCTTAATCATGGAGGTCACTACATCAAAAGCTGTGGTCAGTTCCGAAGTTCTCCTACCAATGACAAGCAAACAATCCAGCAGGTGAAGAAAATATTAACAACCGATCCTACAGCGGAAGAACGAGCAATCGCAGCTGCCAATATAAAGAATACGGAAGTTCAACATCCTGTTATCATCGAATGTGAAAAGGTAGCATCTTCTCATCCACAAGAAAATCACCAAGTGCATGGAACCTCCGAAGTCCTCACTCACAAAATCCTCGTTCACGAAGTCTCCATTCACGAAGTTTCCATTCACCAAGTGGATGGACAGAAAGAAAAGAAAATTGCAGGCCACGAACAAATCGTTGAAACTCCTACAGCAGCTCCAGGTAATGAATACAGCCCAGAAGTTACAGCAATAACTGCAGAAGATGGAAAACCCTCCGACTCCATTAAAAACTTGACTCCCGCTGGAGAGCGGCACCAAGACTTGTCGGCAGGGGATGCAGAAAAAGAAAACACCAAACACGTCGCACCTAGCGATGGATGGAGTCAAGAAGTTGCAGCAGGAACTGCAGCAATCGAGAAACCCTCTGAGTTCAATAAACAATTAGCACCTAGTGGAGGGTGGCAACAAGACACAGCGGCAAGAATTGCAGTACACGAGCAACCCTCCGAGTTCTCTAAACATTTAGCACCTAGTGGAGGGTGGCATCAAGAAATGGCATCAAGAAATGCAGCAAGCGAGCAAACCTCCGAGTTCGCTAAATACTTACCACCCGGTGTAGGGTGGAACGTAGAAATGGCAGCAAGGAATTCAGAAAATGAAAAATCCGAAACCAAATATTCTACGCCTAATAGAAGGTGGATTCAAGAACTAACAGCAACAAGTTCAGGAAACAATAAACACAATGCTAAGCACTTAGCCCCTCGTAGAAGATGGAACCACTTCGAGGATTTACAACCCTCTCGGTTAGACCTGCAACATCATCTGAAGGAAGTAGCATGGAGAGCCATCCGACGTCGCTACTACCTATCCAGAGGAATAATCAACAGCGTCTAAAAGACGTGACATGGAAAACCATCCGCCATCACTCCTATCTATCCAGCGGGATCACCGGCAGCATATTGGGAGCCGCTGTTCTAATAGGAGCCTTCTACTACATTCGGAAAAGGATCAACCGAAGGAAGCATCAATCCAACCAACGCCAGTCAGTCGTAGAAGAATATCCTTTAAAAACTCAATGTGGAAGAAACAATATAGTTTTTTCTTTTTCTTCAGCCTAAAATTGGCAATATGTTTAAACTTGATTTAAACACACATAAATTTTATTTTCTAAAATTTACGAAATCCAGTCGCACGTTTTTAAATGCATTCCCATTTATTAGCAAGAAAATTTTAATGTTGCAATCACCAGTCTTTGCCTCATAATTACTAAATTTAATATGTTTAAATTAGATTAAAAATATATATTTCAGTCCAAATTTACGGAACATTATTCATAATTTAAAAGCCAGTGTTATTACGCAATCAGACGAGTTAAAAACCAGGAAAAATGCAAATCTGCACTTCATGCACAATACCGACCTACAGTAGCAAGTTCAACGGGCGACCTTCGCTCTAGCAGGAAATAAAAACTGCAGAATTGCTACACTGCTGTTTTGTAATTTAAACATTCTGGGCCAGTAAACTGTACATATGAACTTTGATATTGTTACTTCGTTAAGCATTTTAGTTTTGTATAAATACCAGTTTATTTTTATAATAAAACAATCTGCATTTAATGTTTGATTCATTCACTACGTCGCCACTCCTATATCAAGCCATAGTACTGTCGAGATGTGAGGCTGAATCTCAGGAGTGGTTTTACTGTCGTCCCTTTAAGTGCCATTGACTAAGCTGGCTTAAAGCGTAAATGCAGTCTAGTTTACGGGCTTAAAATTAGGGATAGAATCAGCGCAAAGTAACGGAAACCTGAAGCAGCCTCTCAGGCAATTCTGTTCATGTGTCTACAGCATTTGCTTATATTTGTGTGATGATCCGGGAGGGTGGAAGACTGGCTTTGCCAAACCCCCTCGGTGTGTATACCTCTTTGGTATTCAATAAATGAATTTATTATTATTATTATTATTATTATATAAAACAAATTACAAATTATCACAAATTTTAATAAAAACGAATTACGAAGTGTATGTGTGGTCAAACCTTGTGCTAATGTTTTCAGTAGCATCGGTTTTATTCAAAAGGCCATCCATTATATTTTTTTCTTCAACAATTGTTGGTTTATTAAATTTTGATACGTCTTTAATTTGCTTCTATTTTGTTGTAACCAAATTGTAGCAACTGTTGAATTTGAAAAGACGTCATTGTTATCAAAGCAAAATCGTTGATATCAAGAAGCCCTAAATCACTTTCAACACCTTGTTCTTTATACCGGGTGGCCATAAATATCTGACATCGCATTACCTTTGGAATCAACACCGCTTTATTAAAGCGATGAATACGACTAAACTAAATGTCATTAATGTCATGACAACTAAAATTCCTATCTGTTAAAAATTATTACAGATTGCAATAAGTAATGGAGTTAGAACAGGAGATTTTTATAATCAACTCGTAGGCTAAACTGCAGAATCCGGGGCACATTCTCCTCCTCTTATTGCATTTTATTACATTACATAGGTACCAATACTTATTGTAATTGAAATATAGTACTAACCCAACATTTATAAGTAGCTAATTCCATGGCTACCGAGATCTCAGATATTTATGGCCACCCGGTATAACAATACTGGACACTCGTCACATAGACTTTTCGTATCTTCAACCCACAATTTTACGCTTATTGCATCGTTATGGTGGCGTTTTGTACTATAATCTATACCTACAAAAATCTCCCCCCAGTCCAGCTACAGTAGAATCGGCCTGCCGAAAAAATCCAAGTGAGCTGAAATTTTGCATACACCTTTGACATTAGAAATAATGTCTCAAAAGTCCCCATCGATATGGTGCTTGCGATTTGAATTATTCAACGTCAAAGGTCACAGAAATAAGTTTTTCACAAATATCTCGCTTTCTATGGGTCGTATGACTTTTTTAGGTATTACAAAAAATGAAGGCTAGGAAATTCTCTACAAAAAAGATTATACAGGTGCTTTACGTACAACTAACCATTCAGTAAATAACACACTGTTAAGTTTTGCAGACGGGTTTTACTTCCTTTTACGATAAAGGAAGTATTGCATTCACCTCAAAAATTCTAAATTGAATTTTCAACCGATCTTCACGTTTTAGAGTCCCCTGAACCCAGAAAAACGTGTTTTTGTTCATTGGTCTGTCTGTCTGTGTGTCTGTCTGTCTGCGAACAGAATATCTCAAAAATTAAAAAAGGTATGGCGTTGAAACTTCATATATAAGTTTTGTGTACTATCTAAATGCGACAGCTATCTTTTGAAGAAACCGGATAACCGGAAATATGATGTTTACTCTTGTGTTTCAAAAACGGCTCCAACGATTTTTTTCAAACTTTACATTTTTATTACATTTTTAATGTGGATTGATTGAGACGAGTGATTTTCAAGTTGAATTTTAGAGGTATTCAACTGAAAAATCACTTATCTCTCATCAATACACACCGGTTATGCGATTTTCTTCAGAAGCTTGCTGTCGCATTTAGATAGTACAAAAAACTTATATACCTATGAAGTTTCAACGCCATACCTCTTTTCGTTTACGAGTTATTCTGTTCACAGGCAGACCGACGGACGGACACACAGACCAATGAGCAAAAACATGTTTTTTGGGTTCAGGGGACTCTAAAACGTGAAGATCTGTTGAAAACCCAATTTCCGAATTTTTGGGGTGAATCCAATACTTTCTTTATCGTAAAAAGAAGTAAAACCCATCTGCAAAACTTAATAGTGTGTTATTTACTGAATGGTTAGTTGTATGTAAAAAAGCTATATAATCTCTTTGGTAGAGAATTTCCTAGCCTTTATTTTTTGTAATAACTAAAAAAGTCATACGACCCATAGAAAGCGAGATATTTGCGAAAAACTTATTTCTGTGACATTTGACCTTGAATAACTCAAAACGCAAGAGCGATATCAATGGGGACTTTTGAGACATTATTTGTAATGTCAAAATAAAGGTGTATGCAAAATTTCAGCTTACTTGGATTTTTTCGGCAGATGCTGCAGTTGTCCGTCTAATATAACTGGACTATCTTGCGATATTGTGCAAGTCAAAGTGTGAAAATTGCTGTTGATTTTGTTAATTCTGTTATTTTGTTATTGCTATTGTCGCTATTTTTGTGTGTGTTGTTAATTCTGTTTTGAAATGCGCCATACCACAATGTTGAGTACGCCTCCGATTTATTGTGTCGTTTAGCTTAAATAAGGTTAACAATTTAATGTCAATATGATAGATGTCAAAAGTGTTACCAATACAAAACTTGGAAATTACTAGATTCTAACATTAGTTCTGCCATCTATGACCACTGGTTTGGATTCAAGTTGTAGTGACATCTACAGTGGCTATATAAGGACAGTGTGGTCAATTTTAAAAAGGTAGCCATTAAGAGTCGTCTCTACAACAACCCAGAGCCAGTAGATATAGAGAGTACCGCCACGTCCGCCATGTTTATTCCTCTGACATATGCGTCACTTTGAGGTTTGTCACACAATTCCGTCAACGTGACGTTTGTTGGCAATCCAAAACTTTACTTAAAATTGGCAAGACTGTAAGTCTATGTCAAATTCGAGGTTAGCAGGTTAGTTTTTGCGTCAGTTTTGACACAAACTGGCGCAAAATATAACCTGCTAATCTCGAATTTGACATAGACTTACAGTCTTGCCAATTTCAAGTAAAATTTTAGACATACCTCAATCAGTCATTGCCGGTGGGAACAAAAATGGCGGCGATAGCGGCATTTTCACGGATCAAAGAATGGCGGTACTCTCTATATCTACTGGCTCTGCAACAACCAGCCACGCCTTTAGGTATTGTTTTGTGCACGGCCTGCTAAATTGTAAGACAAACGTCACCCTGCTAAATTATGACATAAACGTCATTTTATACGGACTGGACATATTATGTGAAGTTCCGCCATGCTTTACAGAGCGGTGTATACCCACGATCGAGAAAATGTGTGCAATGTGAGGTGGTCAAATGTGCAGTGTAACATTAATTCTACAATAATGTCAATAATATTACTTAAACAGAATGAAACGGCAAGAGACGACGTGAAACGTAAAGAATCGCTGCCAGCGATTAAAAATCCTCGTTAACGAGCAACCTAATATCGGAATATAAGTCAATGTTTGTTATCTTCTTTATTGTGTTTTTGTACATAAAAAACGAGAATTTACAACATTTTGCATTGGCCGACACAGAGACTACGTACAAACGCTCAAGAAAAACTGATTTTTTTGATATTCATAATCAAACCGTTCTTTTTATACCACCAGTTAATTTAGAGGAATATAATATTCAGTGTTAGATAACCCATAAATTCTTTTTAATTTGATGCAATAATCTGTGTCATTCAGACATTTATATAGTATATTATAGCTTTTGATTTGGGCTAATGCGCAATTTTCACAAAAAGTATTTTACTTTAACTCGTTGACCTTTACTTATGCAAACGAAAATTCGGCATTCGCTTAGACAGAACACTGTAGAATTTTATGATGATTATTTCCTTCATATCCATAATAATGCGTAATCACCATGGTTTCTGTCAGCTTAATAATGACTAAAATTCAAACGTAAAAATTTAACCGCGGTTAAATTGATGTCAAAATTTAATCGCTTGTGCATAATTTTAACATGATTATTAAAGGTGCTTCACCAACTGAATTTTATCCATTTATTCAGGAAATAATCACTCCAAACATCCCGCGTGCATGTAAACTAGCCTGAATAAATTTTGACGATTTTCTGTCAGCATGTTTTGCTCAGAAGAAATATATCTCGTAAATTTTCCGCTTCAAAATCCCTCGTGCTGTGCACTCGGGATTCTTGTTGAGCGGCAAATTTACTTGACAAATTTCTTAGCAAAACATTCTGACAGAAAACGTCAAAATTTAATCGGCTATTTTAATGCACTTGGGATATTACTGTTGATTATTTCATTCCACTTCATGTTGGGGCTACTTTCAATAATAAACGACTTAGAAGCAATTTTGTGTGACTATTATGTGTAATTTCGTAAAACGACTCTTAATGGCGGATTTTAAAACAACCAATCAGAAACATGACCAAAATTGACCACACTGTCCTTATATAGTCACTGTAGTGACATCGGCATGGATATGCCATCTACGAGTTCTGGTCCAAGTTCAGACGACATCCCCATGGACATGCGAGTTATAGGTGTTGGTTCAATTTCCAGTGACATCGTAATAGACACATATGATGAAGAGGTTTGTATTTTTGTGAATTATATGTTACAATGTTATGTACCTATTTTAATTATGGATTGCAGCTATGGTGTCACTGTAGGAAACCAGACGACGGTGAACAAATGGTAAAATGTTATGACAGAAAATGTAGAATAAAATGGTACCATTCAGCATGCCTACAATTAAAAAAATTCCTAAAGGAAAGTGGTTATGTGAACTCTGTAAATATACTGCTCCACAAATGAACTGAACCATTTGCATATATTGGTGCAATTTTTAAAAATATTTTCCAAAAGGGCAGTCATGAAATTTTTGGTAACCTTTCATAATTGTGTCACTATAAAAAGCATTTCTTTTCATAATTCTGTTTAAAGAGAACTAAGTCCATTAATAAAATATTATCATTTTAAAATTTTGAATTTTGCCCAAATATTGATAGCACATTGCATACAAAGTATGCCGAATTGTTGCCAAAGATTTTTAAACGTTCTGGAGAGACTCAAAGAACTATTAATTAACCTTTTTTTTGTGATTCCTCTTATTTTTGTGAAATATAGTTTTTTTATAGTTTCACAATTTTTTAATTTTGTTAATATGATTTTGTTAATTCTTTAGTTGATATTTGAGAATAGTGAAATTAAATATGCTTAATATGAGTATACTATAAAACAAAAGCTTTTATATATACCTATATATACATTGTGACGTAATGTAATAAATACATTTTTTATGGGTGATCCGGTACATTTGTGGAGCAGTATATAAATAGAATTATTTTGTTATTCTGTGTTGATAGAATTTATAAATATGTTGATTGTTTATTTAGCATAAATGGCTTCGAAATATTCTGTATACTTTATCCATTGCAATTCTTTTTCATACTTAATTTAGACATTAGTTATTCTGTTATTTTGTACTCTTATGTAAATATTTTGATTATTTATGTACCTTAAATTCATTAAAATTTTGTTATAAATTATGGAATAATAAGATTAACGATAGCAAGCTGCTTTCGCTATTAACTTTAAGAGTACCCGCTAGACCTGTTTGTTTCTCACCGTTATTCTTTGTACCTTCTTTTTGTACCAGAATTCCGATTACTGATATATTAAAGCTTGTGAATCAAATTTACATACTGCTCAACATTGATTTGTCAGCTACATACAGTATGTTTGCATCTGTTGTAAAAAAGTATTATTATAACTAAAATGAAACAAAATGAACTATTGATGTAACAAATTTTTAAGACTTAAATTTACCAATCAGTACGGGAAGTCATAGTAGCAAGTTACGGCGTCGATCCATCTCCTGCAACCATGATTAAAGTTTATTTTAGTTAGGATGATTATTTTAATTTTAATTTACATGCTATAACGCTCATACCTGCATATAGCAGAATATATCTACACTGCATCTCTTGTAATAAGGGTAACACCTGTTAGAGATGTCACAATAAATAAATATTAAATAGCTTTAAAATATCCGTTATGCTTTATGCATTAATAGTTATTTAACCAACAAGTGTATTAATGAAGGCGATTAATAATCGAAACTGTTTAAAGCACGAACGAGCGATAGCGAGTGCGTGCCTTTAATAGTTGAGATTATTAATCGCCCATTAACAAACGAGTTGATTACAAAATTTTTTTGTTGACCGCAAAATCTTTTTTTGTGGTGAAAAATTTGATTAATACAACTGACCTCCATGCAAAATATCAAAACCTCAAAATCACAAAAACAGTAAATTAATGAATAAGAGTGGATTAATCAAGAACAGTGTATTAATAGATCTATTAATCCATCCTTTTTTTTAAACAGTTAATTAATGAAAAAGAGTGTATTAATCAAAAACAGTGTATTAATGACTTCTATTAATCCATCCTTTTTTAGGAAAAATAATTCATTAATTTGAAATTAAGAAGCGGTCAACGGAAAAATTATTTTTCATACTTAATTTAGACATTAATTATTCTTTTATGTTGTGTAGACAGCATGTGTAATTTTATTGATTGTTAATGTAGCTTATATAGTTTCGAAATATCCTTATGTATCTTATCGTATAGGTACTATTTAATAATTTTTGCTATGTGATATTGTAATTTTGCTTTTTATTAATTGGCCACATGCAGAAAAAGATAATCAAATAATTTTACATTATATAATAAATGGTGGTGGATAGTATTAACGTTAGATCCTTAATTAACTAATTTTAATAATTTTGTAGATATTATTATTATTATTAAAGTAAAAATAATTAGATTAACTTTGTTAATACAATTTATTTCATAATTATACAATTATCATATATCTAATACTTACTATATTGCTATAGGCTATGAGTGGGAAACTTACCGATGAAGTGAGACACACAACCAACTCCTTCATGTATACGGTGAGCTGTGCGCAAGCGCGGCGGCGCCGTCCGCCCAATGGGGAAGTGATCAAGTTTAAAATTCGGTTCTAAAGGCGGAGTTCGAATTCTCACGCATGCGCACGAGACGTGTTATACTCCAAGTGAGACTATGTCGGCGCCGTAATGTTTTCTGAAGTTTCCAGGCCCTACCAGCAATATATGTGTATTATATATATGACAATTATAAGAGGGCATAAATTTACGAGTGCACAAGAAACTGTTAATATCTGATCTACCACAGCAACATCGTCAGTTTTCTTTTTCGCCAGGAACATAGGCATCGTTTCGTGAAGAACTGTATTTTTTTGACGAAGGACTCCAATAACGCGTTTGACGTGTATTCTGAAAAAAAGATATAATTAAGATAATTATTGTAACAATATACTTGCACTACCTCACGCTTGCTATATTCCTGGTTGATTCTATATCCCTTGGATCGAGCTGCCGTTTCCCTTTTAGAAAAGCAGGCGTAATCACTGTGGCCATATGTAGTCCTACGGAGTCTTTTATTAAAAAGCCACGATCTGCCAATACAAAATCTTCTGGCAAGAGATTGTTTAAAATCCCACAATCCTCTGTTAGACCTTTATCGCTTATTCTGCCACCATATCCATGTGATACAAATGATATTGATCCAGGAGGAGTGATGCCTATTAGTACCTTTACCGTATTATGTTGTTTGTACGTAGACCATGTAGTACATTGTACTTCAAGGCTACTTGATATTTCCACTCTCATCTCAAAACAATCGATTATTACTGAAATCTTGTTGCCAAATGCTACCTTGAAGCATTCTGAGATTGATTTAATCAGCTGATCTCGTTCAGGCCAAATAATAAAATTTTTCATCCGATACATAATATTCAATGTGGTATAAAATATTCTGGAAATTGTTTGTACGCTGACGTTAAACATGTATGCCAATAAACTAAAATCTAAATGTAATCTAAGTTTTATCACCGTTATCAAAAACATGACTCTAAGCATGTTTTACTTACTGAATTAGGAATAAATATATATAATTAAATGTGAACTGTATACAGTGTGTCCAAGATAAGGAGGGCCAGTATGGGGATCTCGGTAATGGTAAGAGATACAAATTTGGTTAAATGGGAAGAAAGTTGCGCAATTAAAGGACTAAAAAATGACGTTTAGAAATTCTTGATATGATTTTTCGTTTTTGAATTATCTCAAAAAACCGAATTTTTGGATTTTATTTTTTATTTTTTTCTAGCGTTAATATTAAAGTTAGAGCGAAACTGATTAAACTTCTTTATAGCAACTTTTAGTGGACTTAGTGATTACGTTATCAATTTTTTTATCCGACTTTTCGTCTTCGGGAAACCATCATCAACTTCATTTTTTTAAATACGGTCCTGATTTTTTGATGCCAAATTTGCAAAGCCCTTGTTACTCTGAATTTAACAATGTACCACATATTATGGTTTAATTACGTTTCGAGCTTTTTTCTGATCATCATCAGAAAATTTTTTAGATACGGACCTGCATTTCTCATAATTTTGTAAAAATAAGTTCATACAGTAAGTTAGGCTTTTTTACATGCCGTTAAAATATTAAAATGCACATCATAATGTCATAATTCTGATACATTAATTTAATAAGCAACCAATAACTATTAACGATCATATCTCCCAACCCCTTACGGGATTAAACTCGAAGTAAGCGAGTAATGGTCTTTTCACGGAATTTTGTGGAATGCTCGATGGGCTCGCATTTTTACCCGTAGAAGATGTAGTCCGAGGAATGAACTACTTGAAAGAAAACACGCCAGTGATAGCTGAGGACCTTCTAAATTATTTTGATCAAACCTATGTAACAGGTACTTTTCGTAGACAGGGCAACAATGACAACGAAAATATTAGAATGCGGACTATACCACCTTCTTTTCCACCAAAAACATGGAACGTCTGTGAGGCCACTTTGTCAGAAGATGATCGAACCAATAATCAAACAGAGGGTAGGAATAATATATTTTCAAATTTGGTTGGAAGTACTCACCCCTCTATTTGGCTTCTCATAAGCAAAATGAGGCAAGAACTGGCCGTGGATACTACAAAACTATTGCAAAATGAAGCTGGTATACAAACAACCAGGAAAAGGCTTCGGAAATATGAGTATTTACAAGCCAGGTTACAATCTCTGTGCCAGGACTACGCCCAAGGAACCCGAAATATTCCCAAATTTTTAAGGGCCATAAGTCACAATATTCGTCAGAGGATAAATTTAGACGAATAATTGTTTTCTTAATTATATTAGTTCTAGTATTGTATATAGTATGTAGATTATACCGGGTGCTGACTTGCGCGACGCACCATAGGAATTTGCATAGTAAATTCTTTATATTAAATTATTTGCTCCCCTAATTATTTTAGAGTTAAAGTATAAATACATTTTTTGTAGAGAAAAAAATACTGCATCCATTCATACTTTTGCTAACAATTTTTCATTTTCCAGAACCGAAGGAATGCAAAAAATCAAACTAGCATTTTTACAAAAATCAGTGATGCCATGGAATTATTGAAACAAGCCAATGCCAACTCAAGTGCGTGCGGGGCGATCATCCAGTCACTGCCGTTAAAAGATTGAACGTATTGTCGTTTTTCTCATTTTGGTGTAAGTTCTGAACCTCATTATTGCACCTGTAATTATTTAATAATCTGCCTGAAGTCTTAAACTTAAAATGAATCAGTCTATTAATGGTTGTACTGTTTGGAATTTGCCGATACGGATATTTTACAATAAACAAGGAGCTTACTTAACGAACGTCCACCATACTCGTAAAACCATTTTTGTTGTGGACAAGGTCTAGGTACCTTAGAGACATTAAGCAGAACATAATTAATAATGAATTATTATAAACGTCAAACATCAATGACAAACAAACAAACAGCACATATTGTCGCGCCGCACGCATTTGCGTTGGCATTGGCTTGTTTCAATAATTCCATGGCATCACTGATTTTTGTGAAAACGCTAGTTTGTTTTTTGCATTCTTTCGGTTCCGGAAAATGAAAAATTGTTAGCAACAGTGTGAATGGATGCAGTATTTTTTTCTCTACAAAAAATGTATTTACACTTTAATTCTAAAATAATTAGGGGAGCAAATAATTGAACATAAAGAATTTACTATGCAAATTCCTATGGTGCGTTGCGCAAGTCAGCACCCGGTATATATATCCTTTCTTCTCCTAGGTGGAGCATAGGGCTTCAACAAAGTGTCGCCATCGGACTCGATTTCGTGCAAGTACTTTTACTTCGTTCCAAGTTTTACCGGTATCCGTTGCTTCTTTTAGTATTGTACGTCTCCAGGTCATCTGTGGTCTGCCTCGCTTTCTCTTGCCTTGCGGATTCCAATCTAACACCAGTCTCGAAATCTCAGTTTGATCTTTTCTTAAAGAATGACCAATCCATTTCCATTTTCTTTTGCAAATTTCTTTAGCTTCCTCAGGCTGGTTAGTAGTTAGCCACAGTTGTTCGTTGGAGATTATTTCTGGCCAGAAAATACGACATATTTTTCGCAGACATTTATTTATGAAAGTTTGTAATTTAGTAGAGATGTTTGCTGTGATCTTCCAGGTTTCACACCCATATAACAGTACTGATTTAACGTTGGAATTAAATAATCTTATCTTCGTTTTTCTAGTTATTTGAGTTGAAGCCCAGATTCTGTTGAGCATTCCAAATGCTTGTCTGGCTTTCCGGATACGATTTAGAACGTCTTCTTCTGTGCCCCCCTTAGTGGTTATGATAGAGCCAAGATAGCAGAACTGGTCTACTTCTTCTACCTCCTGGTTGCTGATGTAAAATTTGTTGCGGTTACGTGTATTAATTTGCATTGCTTTTGTTTTGGCTACATTAATTTCAAGACCTACACGACCTGCTTCCGTAACCAGTTGTCGTAGTTTTGCTGCCATATCTTCATACGTGTGAGCCAAGAGGCAGATATCGTCAGCATATGCTAAATCTTCCAGTCGTTCTTGAAAAGTCCACACAATGCCTCTGCTTTCAGTGTTAACGGCTCGCATCACCCAATCTAGCGTTATATTAAACAGTAACGGGGACAGAGGGCATCCATGCTTTACTCCATTTGCCACTGAAATCTTGTTGCTAATTCTACCTTTGTGTAATATCCTGCATGATGCATTATTATACAAGCTTTTTATGATGTTAATTAGCTTTTGTGGGATACCTATGTGAGATAGAATTTTCCAGATGGCATCTTGGTTGAGGCTGTCAAAAGCACGCTTGAAATCTATAAATAGTAGGTAGAGCGACGAGTTCCATTCTATAGATTGCTCTGCTATTATCCTAAGCGTGTTTGTATGGTCAATGCATGATCGCCCTGCTCGAAATCCGGCTTGTTCTTTCCTTAAAGTTGGTTCAACATATTCCGAAATGCGATTTGATATTATCATTACTACTATTTTATTAATTGCTTTTAGTAGCGTTATGCCTCTCCAGTTTTCACAAGGACTTAGGTTTCCTTTCTTGGGCAATTTGATAACAATTCCTTCTTTCCATGAATCAGGGATGTCCTCGGTTTCCCAACATCTCTCAATGATGGGGGTATAATAGTTTAGCAACAAGATTATTGTCAACTTTCAGAATATCCGGAGGCAAGTTATCTATTCCGGCTGCCTTTCCTGAGTTCAGTTGGTCAATGGCTTTCTTTATTTCTTCCTCGGTGGGCACTGTTGTCTGTATATTTGCTCTTTCGGGTAGCTCTGGTTCTTCAATCATGAAATTCAACTCTTCTGGAACTTTACCAATTATCTCTCTGTAGTATTCTTCCCACCTGCTTATCTGATCGTCGTCAGTAACTAGCGGGGTACCTTCTTTATCACGGATGTGAACATTAGATGCTTGTCCTTTGTTGACTAAACGGTTTTAGATCTGGTACAGCATTTTTATATTACCATGTTTAGCTGCCTCTTCTGCTTTGTCTGCCATATTATTGTACCAGTTGCGTTTATCCTGTCTCGCGCTTGCTTTGACTGCTCTGTTTAGTTCATTATAATTCCTGGATAATTCATCTATTTCCTTGGAGTGTGATGCACAGTTATTTATTTTATTTTTAAGTTTCCTCCTGTGTGTAATTAGATCCCATGTCCTATCCGACAACCATTGTTTCCTATATCTATTTCTTAGCACCAGTATTTTTTCACTTTGCTGCAGTAAATGGTCGGTGACCTTGTCCAACCTGGTTTCTAATGGTTCCTGCTGAACGACGTCTAAGTTTTCTCTGTTGTTAATGGCTACTTTAAGTTCATTTTTAATTTCAGAGTTGCAGAGGTGATGTAAGTTGAATTCTTTGCGTTTAACAAAGGGGTTGCAACTTTTAATTGAAGCAAGTTTTAGTCTTATTGTGCAGGTTATGAGATGATGATCACTCCCTACATCTGCGCCTCGTCTGTTGCGTACGTCTAGAAATGAGCTGCGCCATTTCCTGCTATAAGCAATATGATCTATCTGGTTCCTTGTTTTGTTGTCTGGGGAAGTCCAAGTGATCTTGTGGATATCCTTATGTGGAAAGATAGTTCCACCAATTACTAGATCAAAATTTGAGCACAGCTTAACAAATAGTTCACCATTATTATTACGCTTACCCAGTCCACATTTCCCAACACTTCTCTCGTTGTCACTCAATTGACTGCCCACCTTAGCGTTCAGATCTCCCATGACTACTTTAATGTCAGCATGGTTTATGTTTGAAATGCTACTTATCAATTGTTCATAGAATCTATCTTTATCTTCTTGTGCAGCATTTTCAGTGGGAGCATAGCATTGAATTATTGACAAATTTCTGGCTCTTGTCTTCAACTTTGCCATTATTATCCTATCTGAGACGGGTGACCAACTTATAAGAGATTTTCTTATTTCTTTATTGAGTAGGAACCCTACACCACTTTCCCGGTTGTCGGACTGGTCCTTGCAGGAGTATAAAAGACAGTCTCCATTTGCCAGTTTAAATTCACCGTTACCTGCCCTTCTAATTTCACTGAGTCCCAGTAATAATAGGTTGTATCTAATCATTTCTTTCGACACTTGGGCTAGTATGCTAGTTTCTTGCATCGTTCGAACATTCCAATTTCCTATTCGTATTGCCTTTTTCATGCCAATTTCTGTCTTCGATTTATTCATCCGGCTGTTCTTTGATTCATTATATATGGTATACAACAAAATAAAGTATTGTTATAGCACTATGTAATTATTAATTCTTTTCTTTCCGGTGATTTTTTTCCGAAGGCTTCCAGGTGACTTTTTTCCAGGGACTTTTTTCCGGGTGATTTTTATTCCGGGGTTTTTTTCCTGTGACTTTTTTTCCGGGATTCAACATGTGACCCACGACTTTACATCACTTCCGAATGATGGCAGCCTGTAGAGGTTTTCATCAGAGCCAGTAGATATAGAGAGTACCGCCACGTCCGCCATGTTTATTCCTCTGACATATGCGTCACTTTGAGGTTTGTCACACAATTCCGTCAACGTGACGTTTGTTGGCAATCCAAAACTTTACTTAAAATTGGCAAGACTGTAAGTCTATGTCAAATTCGAGGTTAGCAGGTTAGTTTTTGCGTCACTTTTGACACAAACTGGCGCAAAATATAACCTGCTAACCTCGAATTTGACATAGACTTACAGTCTTGCCAATTTCAAGTAAAATTTTAGACATACCTCAATCAGTCATTGCTGGTGGGAACAAAAATGGCGGCGATAGCGGCATTTTCACGGATCAAAGAATGGCGGTACTCTCTATATCTACTGGCTCTGGTTTTAATCTGATTTTTAAAAATTTTTAAAAACCTCACTGGGATCGGGGATCGAACTCTCGACCCTTAGATCAGTAGGCAGAATGCTTAACCACTGAGCTATGGAGCCCTGCACTGTCTATATAAAGGCACTGTATTAAGTGTAGAAGGCAGTGGTCTAATCAAACTTCAATGTCAATTGAGATGGTTTGTTTATATCCCATAGATTATAATTACTCTACAATATTTTGTGTTTGCTGCTAATCTGTTCTCTATGCGTGTTACCAAATTATATTCCCGGTAAGCAAAAATATTCGATGCCATTACAGGAAATTTGCAGTTTATTTTTACTTAGACATAAACAATGTAACTTAACCGAATTTCATATTATGTGTTGTTTACAGACATTGCATTTAATAAACCAGAACTTTTCTTTTTTGTTATAGCAATGGACGTGAAGCAGGAACTGGATGATAATAACTTGTCTACTGAAATCGCGAGCATCGAAGGAACGTTTGATAACGCAGCTCACAACGCACTGAATTTTAAACAAGAGGAAGTTCTCTTCAAGGATTAATTCCTTGTTACAAGTGCAGCAAATGGAAGCATTTTAGACTAACAATTTATTTGCACAGTCTGTGAATATAGAGCAGCGACGAAAAGCAACTTAGTTAGGTATATAAAAACACATACGAGAGAAAAATTATATTCCTGTTCTATTTGTGATTACAAAGTGGTACGGAAAGATAACTTTGTTAATCACATGAAGACGCATACGAGATTAAAACCTTATGAATGTTCCAACTGTTAATATAGAGCAGTTAGGAAAAGTGACTTAGGCATAGGAAAAAACATACGGAAGAAAAGCCTTATTCTTGTTCTGTTTGCGAGTTCAAAGCAATACAAAAAGGTCATTTAGTAGCACATATGAAGATGCATACAGGAGAAAAGCCGCATTTGTGTTCAATTTGTGGGTATAAGACATTTCGGAAAAATTATTTAGTTCAACATGTAAGGACTCATACAGGAGAAAAACCTTATTCTTGTTCTGTTTGCGAGTATAAAGCAACACAAAAAGGTAATTTAGTAGAACATATGAAGATGCATACAGGAG
Organism: Agriotes lineatus; assembly: GCA_940337035.1. NCBI lineage: Eukaryota > Metazoa > Arthropoda > Insecta > Coleoptera > Elateridae > Agriotes > Agriotes lineatus. Next base: position 26,994 of record CALNHX010003022.1, read on the forward strand.
AAAAACCGCATTTGTGTTCAATTTGTGGGTATAAGACATTTCGGAAAAATCATTTAGTTCAACATGTAAGGACTCATACAGGAGAAAAACCTTATTCTTGTTCTGTTTGCGAGTACAAAGCAACAAAAAAAAGTAATTTAGTAGAACATATGAAGATGCATACAGGAGAAAAACCGCATTTGTGTTCAATTTGTGGGTATAAGACATCACAGAAAAGTGTTTTAGTTCAACATATAAGGACTCATACAGGAGAGAAACCTTATTCTTGTTCTGTTTGCGAGTACAAAGCAACAAGAAAAAGTAATTTAGTAGAACATATGAAGATGCATACAGGAGAAAACCCGCATTTGTGTTCAATTTGCGGGTATAAGACATTTCGGAAAAGTGTTTTAGTTCAACATGTAAGGACTCATGCAGGAGAGAAACCTTATTCTTGTTCTGTTTGCGAGTACAAAGCAACAGAAAAAGGTACTTTAGTAGAACATATCAAGATGCATACAGGAGAAAACCCGCATTTGTGTTCAATTTGCGGCTATAAGACATTTCGGAAAAATATTTTAGTTCGACATATAAGGACTCATACAGGAGAGAAACCTTATTCTTCTTCTGTTTGCGAGTACAAAGCAACAAGAAAAAGTAATTTAGTAGAACATATGAAGATGCATACAGGAGAAAACCCGCATTTGTGTTCAATTTGCGGGTATAAGACATTTCGGAAAAGTGTTTTAGTTCAACATGTAAGGACTCATACAGGAGAGAAACCTTATTCTTGTTCTGTTTGCGAGTACAAAGCAACAAGAAAAAGTAATTTAGTAGAACATATGAAGATGCATACAGGAGAAAACCCGCATTTGTGTTCAATTTGCGGCTATAAGACATTTCGGAAAAATAATTTAGTTCGACATATAAGGACTCATACAGGAGAGAAACCTTATTCTTGTTCTGTTTGCGAGTACAAAGCAACACAAAAAGGTACTTTAGTAGAACATATCAAGATGCATACAGGAGAAAAACCGCTTTTGTGTTCAATTTGCTGGTATAAGACATTTCAGAAAAGTGTTTTAGTTCAACATGTAAGGACTCATACAAGAGAGAAACCTTATTCTTGTTCTGTTTGCGAGTACAAAGCAACACAAAAAGGTAATTTAGTAAAACATATGAAGATGCATACAGAAGAGAAACTGCATGTGTATTGAATTTGCGGGTATAAGACATCACAGAAAAGTGTTTTAGTTCAACATGTAAGAACTCATACAGGAGAAAAACTTTGTTTTTGTTGTTTGGGAGTACAAAGCAACACTAAAAAGTCGTACATATGAAGATGCATAAGGAGAAAAATTAAATTTATGTTCTCTTTGTGATTATAAAGCATGAGTGAAAATTAGTTTAGTTCTATCAATTAAAGACGCATACAGGAGAAAAACCTCGTTTTCATTCAATTTGCGGGTATGAAGTATCAGGTCAACATATTATTATTATTATTATTACTATTACAGTTAGGCGGCCGTAAGGTAAAACGAGGTTATCGATTATACATACACTAGCTGAAACCCGCGGCATATGCCGCACTTAAAATGTAGGAAGAATTTAATAACTTTTGTTGCACTAAAGAAAGTTTTAAAAGTACGCTGGCGATTGGCAGTAAGAAAAAGTTCCAAAAAATATATTTTCAAATTCAAAGTTTCTGGAAAGGAAACGCTCGCCTCTGGATAGCGTTTTATGGACATTTTTGAATAGCCTCCGGGCAACTTTCTTGCATATTGGATACCGCAAATACTGCTGAATTGATTAGTGTCTTCTTTTTTTGTTTAGTATTAAATGCTAATTATTGTTACAATGCTGTAAATCCGCAGTTAGTGCAACTGTCACTGGGCAGTTTCCGAAAACCAAATTCCTGGAATTTGCTGATCTCTAAAAGCACCATATTTAAACAAATCTAGAATTTTCTGAAAATAGGGACAATGAAGTACCTATCTGCTTTTGGAATATAAAGGAAATACCTATTATGTTTTATTGTTATGATGGGGAATTTGCATAAGTATTTAAGTGTCTACTTCCTATCCCAAAAACTCAGGTAGTCAATCCCCCCTGCAAAACTACCTATCAGTAACATTATTACTTAAAAGTTCTAGTGTGCAGTGGCTTTTGTAATTCTTCATTTTGTGCGTTGTTCTTAGTGGTGTGTGATTCAACATGGTAAGTAAAATGTCCATTTTATTACTCACTTTTTCTACAAAAAAATACCTAATTGGCTTAAACAAAGGGTTCATCAAACAAAAACCATTTAAAATGTTTAATTTATTTTAAAAATAACTTACTTTACGCTTTTCATGCAATTGTGTTTTAATACTATTTATTTGTTTATAGAATCCTGATAGATTTTGTTGTGAGTGTGGGGTAAGGATTTATAATCAGAGAATCCTTCAGTTGCATGAGTGTTAATTTGTTATTTACTTCTTGTCTGTAAGCGTATTTTGGACAAGTTACGGTACCTTTAGGTTTGAAAGGAAAGTTGATTAGTTAAATTACAAATTTTCCTGCACCGTGATACGTTGTTGCGAGTGCAATTTTCTGATCTGTGGTATGTATTACAATTTACTGCTAGGCATCCATCTTTAATAGTAGTTTATATATCAAGGGCGCAAGGTAAGCGATTTCAGCCCGCGATGATAGTTTGGAGCCCGACCGAAGGGAGGGCTGTAAATCATCAAGGGATGAAATCGCTCTTGCGCCAGAGATATATACATAATTTTATCCTCAACCGGAAAGACGTGGTGCGATTTATTTTTATACGTGAAGATTTTCCAACTATTAACATTAAAAAATCATAATACCAGGATCTAATAAAAGCAAGGTGAATTTCCGTAGCGACTACGTAAACTTGGTCAGAAAAATTTACTTTTTCGTACACTAGCAATGAAAGAGCTACTTTGCCGTACAATTGATTAATCAGAAAGTTGCACTTTGCGGTATTCGCACGGCAAAGTAGTATTTTGCGGTATTCGTACGGCAAAGTAGCACTTTGCCGTACGTTTCCTTAGTTACAACACATATAAAACGTTACGTACACAATAACATTACTCTACTTATTTGCTATATACGAGGATAAATTTAGTGTTCCATTTTGTATGCTAGTGTACGAAAAAATTATGTACGAAACTCGTATGAAAGTGGCTTTTCCATACTCGTCTCGAAATTCCGGACTCGGCCTAACGGCCTCTTCCGGAAACATCTCACTCGTACTGAAAAGCTCCACTTTCTATACTTGTAACGTAAATTACTATTTCCGCCCTCGGTCGAGAATAGTTTACTTTACGCCCGGTTGAGGATAAAAATATGATCATTCGACATTTCGATTATTCACTAAGTAATCTACTATCCTAATTAAAGAAAGAAAATTCAAAAGTTTGACTTCTTGTGGAATTAATTTGACTACTACCTTTTCCAATTTAGATTTCCAAAAATATTGCGAAGGGTGTGGAAACACCAGAGAATTTTCTATGAGGAAGGTAATGGACATGCAGCAGGAGATAGCTGCCAATCGAGCAAAAGCTTTGGCTCGTAAAAGAGAGAGCCAGAAAAAGGAGCAAGCGGTAAGATTAAATAATTAGTGCAAATTAATTTTATTAAATAATTGGTTATAATAAATCATTTTTTACTAAATAAATTTACTGCTTATATGATATAATATACAGGCTGTTCAAAGTTAATTGTACAGTATTGATAACTTTGTTATGAATATTTCGATTAAATTAGCAAAGCTGTAGTATAACTCACGTAGATTACGATGGCGAAAACAGAAAAACAATTGATTATCAGATTTTCAAATTATTCACAAACATTAAAAAAAAATAAATGAACACCCTGTATATTTTTGCTTATTGTAAATACACCTATGTAATAATTTGTTTCATTTCAAAAAATGTTAATTTTGCGAATAACTCGAAAGTCTGATGCTCAATTGTTTTTCTGCTTTTGCCATTGTAATCTGCGTGAACAGTACTACAAATTTGCTAATGTAATCCAAATCGTAGCTTTAACTTTGTGCACCCTGTATGCAGGGCTGTGTGGACCATACTTTTTTTTAACCGAGCTTTTCGAGTCAATGTTCAAACGAACATTTCAACCGAACTCGTATTCAAATTTTTTGGTTTTTAAAAATACATGATTTCTTGACACCTAAATTAATTTCACAAAAGAAATAAGGTTTTTTCCATTTCACTGTAATACAAGAAGAACAAATATAATCCTGAGAAAAAAACTAAAATAAAAAACTCTTATTAAACATGAAAACATAAAAGATCGGCGATTTTGACTGATATTTTATATTCAACAGGCAATGCGCACGCGCCTTTTGAAAGTTAGTTAATTTGGCTCGAAATTTAAATACAGATACGAAAAGTTAGTGCTTTTAGAGAATTTACCATGTAACTATAATTATAGTAGTTTATTTATCTAGAACGAAAAGTGGCATTTTAAAGACGAGAAAGTTGTTTACGTCCGAGGCGTCAGCCGAGGAAGGAATTACTTGCGAGGACCTTTAAAAACACTTTTCGTTCGTGGTGAATACAACGGTTTATTTCATACTGCAAGTTTAATGAATTTTAAATAAAAAGTTGTAAATCATTTCAAATTTCATGTCAACATCTGACGTATAATTTTAAAGTACTTGAACTTCAAAATTTTACTTTAAAGTACTAGGACTTTAATGTTCCATTTTTTGTGCAATAAATAAGTTTTATTTCATTCTGATGTCAAAAATGACATTTTTCGGATTATTTATGGTACAAAAAATGGAACATTAAAATCCTAGTACTTTAAAGTAAAATTTTAAAGTTCAAGTACTTTAAAACTTATTTATTGTACTAAAAATGGAACTTTAAAGTCCTAGTACTTTAAAGTAAAATTTTAAAGTAAAAGTACTTTAAAATTATACGTCAGATGTTGACATGAAATTTGAAATGATTTACAACTTTTTATTTAAAATTCATTAAACTTGCTGTATGAAATAAACCGTTGTATTCACCACGAACAAAAAGTGTTTTTAAAGGTCCTAGCAAGTAATTCCGTCCTCGGCTGACGCCTCGGACGTAAACAACTTTCTCGTCTTTAAAATGCCACTTTTCGTTCTAGATAAATAAACTACTATTGAAGTACTTGAACTTTAAAATTTTACTTTAAAGTACTAGGACTTTAATGTTCCATTTTTTGTACCATAAATAATCCGAAAAATGTCATTTTTGACATCAGTATGAAATAAAAAACATTAATTATTTATGTCATCTGTTAAGGTATCACATGTCGCTAGCAGACCCCTCCACAAAACAAACGGAAAATAGAGGACTTGATGGTTTGTACATTGCTTATAAATAAAACACTAAACCACTCGGAACTGATTTGAGGAGCGAGAAAAGTGAATCAGAATAAAACAAATTCATATGAACAATTTTAAATGATGTATGAGCAAACCAGTGCTCAAACCATTTCTGAGTACACTGTCAAAATTAAAACATTGTAAATTGATCCTTTTAATTCAACTTACTTATTACAGACCATTGATGACGATATGTTTGAGGTGAGTTTTAACGGCAAGAGACAACATATTACTGTAAAACCTTTAAAGTGAATTTTGATAATAATATAAGCACACACTAATGTGTCAAGGTTTATTTTGTAGGATGTGGGCGTCATCCAGATGCTTAACAATTCTGAAGTGGAAGCAACTAAAGCTGAAGCTAATGCAACATTAGCCTCTCTGTTGGTAGGTTATCAAAAATAATTTGCAAATATTAAGTAGGTACCTAATCTTATTATTTCGTAATCCGTCAACAGTGATAATAGAATGGTGAGTTTATCACGTTACTGAACGGTAATGTTATTAGTGTTATTACACATTTATATATGTCAATAAATTGCTTGAACATATTCTACCCACGAGATTTAAAAGACTGCTAGTATTACTGCAGTTTTTTTCTAACTGATAATTATTGATTTTCCGCAATCCTTCAAAATTAATTTTCGAAAACTTTACTAAAACCTCTTTCAAAGGTACTCTAAAACTGCCGCCTCATACAAATAATTAATTTCATCCCATTTACAAAGTATTTAAAAACATTTCTTAATTGTAAGTTTTACTTTGGTTCTTAATATTAAAAATAATATGTTTTATTAAGTATAACTATTTTAAATAAATTGAGCAATTTAATTAATTCCCAATTTTATTGCAATATGTGATCTTAATCTTCTTTCCTGTACAGAACTATCACATCTATAACAACTAATTTCCAATGTTTTTCAAAATTTGCAGAACAATTCGACTGCAGTGGAAGGGGAGTTATTGGTAGTGGAAGAAGAATTAGTGCTAGTTTTAAAAAATATAGCATTAAATTACCTAATAATTATTTTATTACAAGAGAACACCGCAGTACCAAATAGTAGCAGTAAAATGTAGTGATTATTCATTTTAAAAATAAATATATTGCTATAGTACATAGAGAGAGAAAATAATTTAAATATATCGAAAATTAAGTGCAAAGAATGGAATAGTATTCGTATAGTAATCATTGAAAAAGGCTAGGAAATATTATAATGCAAACAACTTAATGTTGCAGGATAATGAATCAAAGTCCTAATATAAAATGTCTAGAGTGTGGCATTCAATTTAAATAATGGTAGTCAAGAGATAGAAAAATATGTTTTAGGGGATTATTAAATAAACAAACTTGAAAACTGAAATGTAAAGTATTTTTCGACTAATAAACTTTAATATACTCTAGTCCTATTTATCTAAGAACTATTTTGGCATGATAAATGGACTATACATGAAATTTACGTGGTACTGAAGTGAAAATATAACTCGACAATGTAAATGAATTTTACATGGTATAACTACAGGAGTGCAAGTAAATACAAAGATAAAATATAGCAAGAATGGAGGATCAAGATTATTAATTGGAACTATATAATAAAACATCAGCAAGAGTAACGATTTGGATATAATTGATTGGAATTTTAATATAAAGGATTGGCGATTGGACGTTCTTTTGGGAGTGTTGACGCTGCTTGGAGTTTCTGTGTGCTGCGCCGGAGGGTGTTTGGAATTGGTGGAGAACTGTCATCTTCCAGCTTAGGACGAGGTTGCTGTTTGGAGTTTTGTCACAACAGACTGGGTCCCATTGAACGGAGATCAACTTCCTGACGACTGAGGGAACATACATGAGGATTTGGATTGTTAAACAACGAGATTATTTTGAGGCTACTCACAGCTGGACAGTTTGAGTCGACAACGTGATGGATGCAGCGAGTTTACAAGTGAGGTGATTAGTGTTTATTTACAGATAGAACTGAAGGAAACAGGCTGATTCAAGCTACTTGGAAGTTTGAGCGTTGCAGGTTAGTTAATAATAAATACATGCTAATGTTATCTGTAACAAAGAACATTTAGAATTGTTTCATTAAGACAAAGAAAGTCATACTTACGAATTGATTTATGAATTTTATATAATTTGTAAAGGATCTTGATTAGTTATCTGCACAAGCAATTGCAAATGACATAAATGTCAAATTTATTGAAGTTTTAACATAATTCAAATTACAATTAGATTACTTGATATTTCAGAACCTACCCCTGAGTTGAGATACATGCTATTCCTTTTTATTAAGGTTAAAACCATTATTATTAAACGAACATAAGTCTATAATCATAGCATAAATTATGGACGCCGCATACGTGGGGCTGTTTGCTAATTGTTTATTGCTATAATAAGGGTACAAGCTACAAGTTTAAAATAAAAAAATACGCTGAGTAACATTTCATTTTATAAATATTGTTCCTTATAAATAAATAAAAGGATAGAACAAACAACAATAAAACTTGTTAAAGTTTTTGGATAAAAAGTAATTATCAAATAAATTGCAAAATTTACAATTTAATAAAAGGTGTTACATTAGAATTTTAATAATTTGTAAAAGGTTAAATAATAAATATGGCAGATAAAAGAGTCACACGGAAAAGTAAAAGGACAGAAGAAGAACAGCAGGAGATGGAAGATATTACAATCCCTACCGAAGTAGAAGTGGAGGAAGCGGAAATGGAAATACAAGGAGACCAGGTAAGGCTTCAGCAAAAACAAACAGCAGAAGAAGACAGGTTCAAACAGATAATGGAAACGATGATGCAAATGCAAATGCAATCACAACAGTCAATGGAAAATTTAAAGCAATCAATTGAGGAAAAAGCTGAAGAAACAAAGAGGCAATTACTACAGGATGCAGAAGAGAGGGAAAACAGGTCAAAGAAGGATGCAGAAGAGAGGGAAAACAGGTTAAAGAAGGATGCAGAGGAAAGAGAAAAAAGGTCACAACAGTTAGCTGAGGAAACAAAGAGGGATCTACAACAATCAATAAAAGACACTGCAGAAAGATTAACAGAGAAGTTGCAAGATCAAAAAGTCCAGACAGAAAAGATGAAAGAAGCAATGAAGGAATTGAAAGACGAATTTTATAAAGTTCAAATTGGAAATAAGGAAGAACTACAAGCACAAATCAATAACATTTGTTTAACATTAGAAAATTATAAAGTTGAAGTAAAGAATGAGGTGCGACAGGAAAGACAAGAAGCCAACGAACAGCTAGAGGAAACCTTGAAACAAACCATTGGACAAGAGTTAGAACGCAATAAAGAAGAACTAGAAGGAAAACTAGAGGGGATGAAAGTAACATTGGAAGATACAATGAAAGTACAATTAGAGTATACGGATCAAAAAGTAGATGTCTTAGGAAGGAAGGTAGATGAAAATAGAGTACAAATACAAGGAGAGATTTTGAACAGCACAGTAAAATTCAAGGAAGTAGAAGATAAGTTACAAAGGATACAAGATAGTACAGAAAATTTAAATGGGAGTTCAAGAGGGAGTTACCTGGGATTTCAGACAGAAATGCTACCAATTTTCGAAGGGAGAATAGGTGAACAGCCTATGACATACTTGATTAAATTAGATGATATTATGAGGACAATACCATATGAAAATAAGAAGCTGCAAATTATAAATATGAGCCTGAAGAGTTATGCAGATGTATGGCATAGTATTATAAAATCAAGGTATGACAGTTACAAAGAGTTTAGAAAATTATTCATAGAACAATATTGGAGTAATGCACATCAGGCGCGAGTAAGAACACAGTTAACAACTGGAAGGTACATGGAAAGAGGTAGTACACGGGAAATATATGTCATTAATAAATTTAACAAAGCACAACATCTTACTCCAAAATTATCCGAAGAAGAAATAGTTCAACATCTATCAAGACATTTAGAGGAGGAGATTACGAGAGCTGTTGCAGTACAAAATATAAAAACCATGAGGGACTTTTTAGAGATAGTTCGAAATTATGATATGGCAATTATAAATCATAGAAGTAATTACAGAAGAGAAGTTTCGAGTTTTCCAAATTTTAGTAAAAGAAAATTCGAGGAAATACAACAAAATCAACATAATTTAGGCCAAAATAATTTTAATAATTACAGACAAGGTGAGAGGAATTTTAATAATAATGGATACAACAGGAATTATGATAGATGGAGAAGCTACCAAAATAAAAACAATTACCAAAGGAATGTTAATGACAGATATTATAATGGCAATGAACGGAGAAGATATCAACAAATGATCGACGAAAAGAATAATCAGAAATCAAATCAAGATGATAACATGAACAAATACCCTAACAGACAGTACATTAATACAGTGCATAGAACAGAATATGATAGAGGAAGACTGAGGGAAGAAGACCGAAAGCAAGAGGATGAGGTTTATGAAGATTCCTCAGAAGATAAAAAAAAACTTCAATTTTAATTAATTTAGTTAAGAACCATACGTTTATCAACACTAGTTTGGAGAATAATGGACAATTTTTATTAGAAGAGGAAGAAGAAGATAGCCAAATTTCAACATTACCATTTTTAAAAGTTATTTTAAATAATAATGAATATTTAGCATTAATTGATAGTGGAGCAATGGCCTCTTTAATAAAGGAAGAAATAATTTTAGAAAATATAGACGTTTTACATAATAAATTAATCAAGGTTAATAAAACAGATTTACTATCTGCAACGAAAAGGAAAATTTCAACTACTAATTGAATATTGAGTATTAAAATAATAATTGATAAATGGGAAGGCATAGTTAGTTTATTTGTAGTAAAAGGCTTGAGTATTGATTTAATAATAGGGGTCGATATCATTCAACAATTGGGAATTCAGATAAATGGAGAGCAAAAATGCATTCATTTAAAAGGGGTAATTAAATCTTGGAACAGTACCAGAAGTGTCTGCCAAGAAAATAAGTGTAGCCAATCAAATAGTATTGGAGACGCATTGATGTATGATAATGATAAAATAATTATTAATAATGTACTAAGAAATATGAATAATATTAATTATAAAGGGATTTTGTTGGATGATTTAAAGATAGGTGAAAAGAATTTGCAATTCAAGGGCCTAATATTAGAAATACTTACTAGAAACAAAGAGATTATCAATGATAGAGTAGGACAAGCTCAGAAATATTTACATAAGTTGCAGGTAGATGAGTCAAAAGGTTTTAACAGTAAAACGTATCCAATTCCTTTTAATTTGAGAGAACAAGTAAAGAAAGAAATACATAAAATGGTAAAAGATGGCGTAATAGAGTCTTCCAAAAGCAATTTTATTAATCCACTAGTAGTTGTAAAGAAAAACGATGGTTCGCTTCGTTTATGTTTAGATGCACGCAAAATAAATCAAATAACGAAACCACAATACGAATCTCCACAAACGATTGATGGTTTATTAAGCAGAATTTGGGATAAGAAAATACTTACAAAGTTAGATTTAAAGAATTCTTTTTGGCTTATTCCATTACATGAAGAGTCGAGGAAATATACAGGATTCAGTATTGATGGGAAGATTTTTCAATTTAAAGTAGTACCATTTGGACTTTCAACATCATGTGCTGCACTTGTTAGAGCAATGCAGAAAATTCTAAATCAGTTTGAGGATTTTTGTGTGCACTATATCGATGATATTTTATTGTTTTCTAAGAATGAACAACAACATTTAAAACATTTAGAGACTGTAATAGAAACACTGAATAAAAATGGATTAAAATTAAATTTATCAAAATGTGAATTTATGCAAGAAAATGTAACGTACTTAGGTTATGAGATCAGTAAAAATGGAGTTACAATAAATGAGAAACGTATCGAAGAAATTAAGAATTTGCCTCGTCCAAAGAATTTGAAGAAGTTAAGAGGTCTGTTAGGTGTTTTTAACTATTATAAAAGATTCATTAATAATTATTCAGAATTAACGTTACCTTTGGTACAGTTATTAAGAAAAGATACAAAATGGGCATGGAACGAAGAACGTGAAGCAGCATTGAATACAATCAAACAGAGGTTTCATGAAGGGCTATTGTTAAAATATCCTAATTTTAAAGAAAAATTTGTACTTCGTACTGACGCTTCTGACCAAGCAATCGCAGCTGAGCTAATACAAATACAAAATGGGATAGAAGTACCTATATGTTTTATTTCAAGGATTTTGAAAGGTTATGAAATCAGATACACAATAGCGGAGAAGGAGATGTTAGCAATAATTTTCGCAGTTAATAAACTAAAATTTTATTTAACTGGTAATAAATTTAACATTGAAACAGATAATTCTGCAATATCGTTTCTTAAGAATAAAACTTTTCACAATGACAGGTTGTATAGATGGGCTTTATACTTGCAACAATATGAATTTGAAATTAAGCATAGACCAGGAAAATTAAACGTAGTTGCTGATTTTTTAAGTAGAAAAGACACACCGAGTTATGAAAAACCAAAACAAATTTTAATTGGTATTGAAAAAATTTATCAGGAAGGAAGGTTATCAAGACAAGAAATTTTAAACAAACAGATGTTAGAGGAAATACAAGAGTTAAGAAATTTAGTTTTGAAAAGTCAAGGGAATAATTATAAAGGGTACAAAATTAAAGAGGATTTGTTAGTAAAAGACGTTGAAAATAAGGAGTTGATGGTTTTAAGTAGGGAAGACATGTTAGAAGTTGTTGAGGAAATACATGTAATATTTGGACATTGTGGCGCAAGGAAAACGTGGTTGATGTTTCGAGAATGCTTTTATAGAAAAAATGATCTTAGATTAATTAAACAATTAATACAAACCTGTCACATTTGTCAAATTGCCAAAGAGAGAAACTTTAAAAACCAAAACATTGTTAAAAGTATCAGAGTAACTGAACCAATGGAATTGGTAGCTATTGATTACTTAAGTAATTTAGTGACAGGACAATATGGGTACAAACACATTTTAATTATGGTAGATGCGTTTTCAAAATTTGTAAAATTATATCCGACAAAAAGTTGCAATACGAAACATGTTATTAGATCAATTGAATATTTTCAACAAAAAGTGGGGAAACCAAAGAGGATATTAGCGGATAATGCGACATATTTTAAAAATTCAAGATTGATAAGTAATTTGGAAAGGAATGACATCAAAATATGTTTTTGTAGTATAAGACATCCTCAAAGTAACATTGCAGAAAGATACATTAAAGAGGTAATTAAATATTTAAGAATTTTAACTTATGAAAACCATAATAGATGGGTACAATATTTGGAAGAAGTGGAAAATTTTATAAACAATGTCCCTAATACAACAACAGAAATCAGCCCAGTTACACTGTGTAAACAGATAGTACTAGCGAGACCATGGAGGAAAGAGCAGAGAAATGTTGAAATAATACAATTTTTGGAAAGAACTAGGAGAAGACTGAAGATAATTAACGATAGGTATGAAGAGAAGCAAAATAGAAAAATTTCAAAACGGGTACGATTTAATGTAGGAGATTCAGTGGTTGTTAAAAAACTGAGAATAGGTGATCGAAAAAAAAAAGTATGTGCAAAGCTGTTATGTGCATATGAGGGTCCATACAAAATACATAAAATATTCAACAATAACAATACGTACGAATTGATAAGCGAAACAGATGGACATATAAGAGGAAGGTTCCATGTAACCATGATTTACCCATATCGTGACTAGATAAAAACTGTAGATGTTGAAAGAGTTGTTGTTTATTCTAAGTTTTATTAAAATGTTACTATGGAAATTTAATGATAGTAGAATTGTTGTTGATTTGTTGCTACGAGTTTATTAAAAGTTTTATTTATTAATGTTTGTTCACAGAGAATGTGGAAAATTGAAAAGAGAATTTATAATAAGTTTGAATTATTCTAAAGTTTCTTTTCAATTTGAGGAATTATGCTATGGTACATAGAGAGAGAAAATAATTTAAATATATCGAAAATTAAGTGCAAAGAATGGAATAGTATTCGTATAGTAATCATTGAAAAAGGCTAGGAAATATTATAATGCAAACAACTTAATGTTGCAGGATAATGAATCAAAGTCCTAATATAAAATGTCTAGAGTGTGGCATTCAATTTAAATAATGGTAGTCAAGAGATAGAAAAATATGTTTTAGGGGATTATTAAATAAACAAACTTGAAAACTGAAATGTAAAGTATTTTTCGACTAATAAACTTTAATATACTCTAGTCCTATTTATCTAAGAACTATTTTGGCATGATAAATGGACTATACATGAAATTTACGTGGTACTGAAGTGAAAATATAACTCGACAATGTAAATGAATTTTACATGGTATAACTACAGGAGTGCAAGTAAATACAAAGATAAAATATAGCAAGAATGGAGGATCAAGATTATTAATTGGAACTATATAATAAAACATCAGTAAGAGTAACGATTTGGATATAATTGATTGGAATTTTAATACAAAGGATTGGCGATTGGACGTTCTTTTGGGAGTGTTGACGCTGCTTGGAGTTTCTGTGTGCTGCGCCGGAGGGTGTTTGGACTTGGTGGAGAACTGTCATCTTCCAGCTTAGGACGAGGTTGCTGTTTGGAGTTTTGTCACAACAGACTGGGTCCCATTGAACGGAGATCAACTTCCTGACGACTGAGGGAACATACATGAGGATTTGGATTGTTAAACAACGAGATTATTTTGAGGCTACTCACAGCTGGACAGTTTGAGTCGACAACGTGATGGATGCAGCGAGTTTACAAGTGAGGTGATTAGTGTTTATTTACAGATAGAACTGAAGGAAACAGGCTGATTCAAGCTACTTGGAAGTTTGAGCGTTGCAGGTTAGTTAATAATAAATACATGCTAATGTTATCTGTAACAAAGAACATTTAGAATTGGTTCATTAAGACAAAGAAAGTCATACTTACGAATTGATTTATGAATTTTATATAATTTGTAAAGGATCTTGATTAGTTATCTGCACAAGCAATTGCAAATGACATAAATGTCAAATTTATTGAAGTTTTAACATAATTCAAATTACAATTAGATTACTTGATATTTCAGAACCTACCCCTGAGTTGAGATACATGCTATTCCTTTTTATTAAGGTTAAAACCATTATTATTAAACGAACATAAGTCTATAATCATAGCAATATATATGCAATTTCAATATTTCATTAATGTTGACCTTTTCTTTATGTACCTCGCTCGCTTGGCTATAAACTGCGGCTCACCCAAAAAAGTCCGTAATTTCGTACTTCCTATGCACTAAAATTAAGGTCTAACTGGTCGCCTATGGATGCACTTGTCATAATGGTTTTTAAATGAGTAACGTCAAGAGCAATCAATCATCTAAAATTTTGAATATTTTGTAGTTTTCTAGGTTGCTGACCAAATAGTATGCATTATTTGGATTAAGTGGTTCTGTTTGACTTGCAATTTTTGCGTTAATATATAATCAAAATAATTGCTTGTCAAACGAAGTGACTATTTCAATCCAATAAAACAATATACTATTTTGTTTGCAATCTACATTTTTCTATAGAGGCTGCTTAAAATTGTACAAAACATGGCAATGTGTATCGTTAATGTACGCTGTGGCCTAATTTTAGTGCGTAAGCACTGTTGGCACCAGCTTAAACAATCCAAATAAATAAATAAATAAATAAATTCCACGAGTCAGAAAACGTTTAAATAGCATTTGCCATAAGAGAAAGTTAAAATATCAACGATTTTGTAATCATTTATCATTACTATATCTGCCATTCAACAGCAAACCCGCATCGCTTTGTTAAATCAACACCGTACAAGAAAGCAGATACTGTTACCAAATTTTACTGCGATATATTGGTAAATGTTATAACGTTCACAACTCAATTTATACTTTTTATATAGTATATACATAAACTGCAGACACGCCTTCTGTTGGCTTGTTTGTTCGTTTGTTTGCGGGCTTTGGCATCGTTCAGTAACCCAGAAATTAAATTAAACAAAATGTACTTGAAGCTGTGTCAATAGTTTTAAAATACACAAGTAATAGGCATAATAAGTAATTGTTTTTTGTGATAATATCGCTGTTAAAAGTAATTGTACCCTTGTTTACAAAACTCCGAAAATAGAAAAGTACGAATGCAACCATAGTACTTTTTATCGTGTAAACACGGCCTGTAGTGTTGTGGATTATTATATAGGTATGATGATGAGGTATGATGATGATGACGATACAGTTACGTGGCATAGCCGATTAAACTGTATCTTAAACACAAGTACAAACATAAAGAACTATACACATAATAGCAACATGCATAACTAATAATACACAATTAAATACTTTTATATAATATTAACTACAAAAGCGGCGTTAAATAAATGGAAAAAAAGTTTCTTCTTAATAGATAACATTTTAGATTCAGAGTCACAACTGCAAGATATTTAGATCATCACATGCGTTTTTAAAAGCATTTAACGTTGGTGCATTGACGATGTGTCTGGGGAGAGCATTCCATGTGGTCGTAACTCTATTTGAGAAAAAGTGCTGGCGGCATAGTTTGTGAAAACTTTCACGCACTAGTTTAAGGTTATGACCACGCAATCGTTCATCACTGTTCATAATTTAATAAAAATGATACGGAAAAATTTAATTAAATTTGTAACAAACGCTGATTCTCATAAATATGAAACCAAAGAGGACGATTGTTTATGTATTGGGTGCTATCGCAGGACCATGCATTGACTAATTATTTCCTGTCATCCCCTCCCATCCCATCCCCCCCCCCCCCCCCCCGTTTCCTCTCCGAACTGTCAAACGCGCGAAAGTTAAATAGTCGTTAAGTTTTCTGAAATTTTCCAATTTTCTGCGCAATTTTCTTAATTTTTCTTTGTGTAAGAACCTTCTACGAGGTATTAGAAAACTTAAAAAAAAGATGAATGAAATCGGTAAAGTCGTTCTCAAGTTATGTCGTGACCAAGGGAAATAGGGATTCATTTTTATATATACAGCCTGTTCAAAATTAAGTGTGCACTATTGCTATCTCGGTTGCTATTATTGCTACGAAGTTGATTAGATCAGTATGTCAAAAAATGTTTTTTTTAAATAGAACCCCCGTGACGTGAATTGATAGCCAATCTTCTTATGAACAAAAAACTTCTTATACCCTACTATCCCAAAGTTAATAACAATGGAGATATACGCCTGTTCAAAATTAAATGTGCACTATTGTTAACTTGTTTATTATGAGAGCTACAACGTCGGTTAAATGGGCGAAGTAGTAGTATTTTTTATGTGAATTATAGGGGTAATTATAAAAAAAAACAATTGAACATCGCATTTTTGATATATTTAACAAAACGTTTTTTCTTATTGGAACACCCTATACATTTAAATTTCAATAACTTTTTTAATTTTAATTTTTTTATAGCAACTCATTTAAACTTGTTTGTAGAGAATGTAATTTTATTTCAAAATATGTTAAAATGTATACGGTGTTCTAATAAAAGCAAAACGTTTTGCTAAATATCTCAAAAATGCGATGTTTAATTGTTTTTTTATAATTACATCAGTAATTCACGTAAAAAATACTACTACTTCGCCCATTTAACCGACGTTGTAGCTCCCATTTAATTTTGAACAGGCGTATATCTCCATTGTTATTAACTTTACGATAGTAGAGTATAAGAAGTTTTTTGTTCCGAAGAAGATTGTCTATCGATTGATCTCAAAATATACAAGGGGTTCCGTTTAAAAAAATATATGCATTTTTTGACATATGTCAAAAACCCGACGCTCAATTGTTTTTCTGTTTGCGCTATTTTAATCGACATGAAATATGCTACTATTTTACTAATTTAACCAACTTCGTAGCTATAATACCAACCGAGATATAAATAGTGCACACTTAATTTTGAACAGGCTGTATAGATTACTCGTTTTTATTAAAGCTCGTTCATTCGGCAGTCTAGACTAAATAAAGAACTACGTCACTGAAAATGCGCTATATACTTAGCTTATAGGAACTAAACTAATGTAATATACTTCAGTGTAATAGTTTGTACCGTTTAGTTTCAATTTTAATTGTATGCAATACTTCTTGTGCTATTGTATAGCATATTATTTGTAGATTTATGTGTCACTGTAATGATGCACTGTATTGACATTTCACATTTGTATATTGGCGCAGCAAAGCGAATAAAGCGATCTTATCTTATCATAGGGTTCACTTAAGCAGGTACCTTTCCGTATGTTTTGGCTTTGCATTTGCAAAATATACACTACCTAGCAAAAGATTGAGCCATCTATATTAAACTTACTTAATAAAGATTACAGCTTTTCATGCATTTAAAAGTGCATTAAAATAACTTAAAAAAAACATAAAAAATGTACAAATGCAACAATGTATTCACTCAAAAGATATTCTAAAAAGTAACAAATTTTGAGTTACCAAGTGTAACAATAAAAGGTGGTCACTATTACATTGGTAACGTATTAGCACAACAACTAGCTCATGACGCAAAGCTGGAGAGGTGCCACAGCAAAATAATACAGTAATTTTACCGAATCGTTATGAACGACAAAAAACCAAAAGTGAGAGAGCCAGGTTCTAGACTTACTCTAACAATTCCCATATGGGATAGCCGAAATACGACGAAGATATTAGCTGAAAAGGAAAGAACATTTTAAAGAGAAACCAAAACATTAGCAAATTTTCAATAACATGTTTAATAGATAAGTCATACAAGCAATGGAACAATTCGAATGCACCACGCATGCGCATGGCATTTAGTATCGAGATACCAAATGAGAATTTAGTAAACATATAGAAAGTACAGGAATGAGTAATGATAGTAGCTTAGTTACATGAAGAACTAGCTTTCAACAGTTACGTGAAATTAAGAAAGCCAAACACTTATAAGCGAAGTTACAACAATTCAATAATCAAAAGTAAAAGTAAATATTGAAACATAATGAAACCACAGTAATCATACTTATTAATCTAGAAAGCATAAAATGAACAAATCTTCAATTGATACCTACCCGCTTTACACTCGTAATAAGCAAAAAAACTTAAAAGGCAATCGTAAAGCCATAACAACGACGATACCTAATTCGAGGCGTTATTTGTCAACAGTAAAAATTTTTTATATCTAGATTATCACTTATAATCTCATAAGAGCATTAATTCTTTCCGGTAATTTTTTATTAATCGGCACGAGCGGTACGCATGGGCCGATTACGTTGTTCTGTGCACGATAAGAAAATTACCGGACATGAATTAATGCTAGAATGTAGATTCGGCAAGAAAATCGTAGCGACACGGCCATAAAAAGTAAAACTTAAATTTTACTCGAAAATAAAATATCAACTGCTATCAAAAATGTATCCATAGTAAGTTATTAATAATAATAATAATAATAATAATAATAGTAATAATATTTGTTAATGTTAATACGCATTACATGCATTTACATAGGTCAAAACAAGTCGTAACATTAAACAACACATTATAAATATGCATGCCAGATACATATTAAAATTTTGCACAAGTTAAAAAATCATCAACATTGTAGTATGCCGCATTCAATAAATGTTTTTTTATTGCAGTCTTATATTTTTGTAAAGGCATTTGTCTAATAGAGGTGGAAATTTTGTTATAAAGTTTTAAAGCTAGGTAAAACAACGGCTGCCATTGCGTTCTGGCCAGCCTGTGTGTTGGTATAGTTAGATCGTTATTATATCTTGTAGTGTAATTATGGCAGTCCGATTGCTTACAAAACATATTTTCATTGTTTTTCACATATAACAAACATTCCAATATTAAAACACAAGGTAGAGTTAAAATTTGCAGTTTTATAAATAACGGTCTACAGTGTTCTCTATAGTTTTCACAAGCCATTAGTCGTACTGCAGCTTTTTGCAACACAAACACACGTTCAGCGTGGTCACTGTGAAAACTTGAAAAATAAAAGTTTCTTGCCGCTGAGTAAGTTGTGAGCTGCACTAATTTTCTTATCTGGTAGAGTGTAGTAGCTAATTTTGTTGTCATCAGTTGCACATGCGATTGCCACTGGAGATTGTTGTCTATATGAAAACCAAGACATTTTAGCACCTTTTTGTCTCTTCCATCACACCTCACGTCGAACACTACGCTCTGAGTTTTTGCTGTATTGAGCTTCAGTCCATTTGAAGTGAACCATTCTTGGGTGACAATAATATTTCTGTCGGCAACTGAGTTTAGAGCAGTTGTGTCCTTTGCCGTGTTAATTATGGTAGTATCATCCGCAAATAGTATTAATTTTCCTGTGGTACAGTTTGGATCGTTGACATATATATCAAAAATATCAGGGGGCCAAGGACTGACCCTTGCGGCACTCCTGATTTTAACACCGTTTCCTCTGACGTTTCTTGGTTAACGAACACGATTTGCCTTCTATCTTCTAAGTAACTTTTGATTAGTAAATGTGGTAGGCCCCTTACTCCGTTATGGTGGATTTTTTCTAACAGATATTCGTGAACCACTGTATCGAAGGCCTTGCTTAGATTAATTTGGGTTAAACCTATTTTATATTTTTCATGAAAAGCTTTCACCACTTCTTTGAAAATGTCTATTACCACTAAAGTAGTTGACTTTCCTTTTCGGTATCCAAATTGTTGCTGGTTCAGGATGTGGTGTCGTGTAAAAAATGTAAATAATTGATCTTTTATGATGCCCTCAAATACTTTTGAGATTATGGGTAATATTGAAATTGGCCGGTAATTGCTAGGATCTCTCCATTTTTGTGTATAACAGAAACTTTAGCCAACTTTAGTTCTTTTGGGAACACACCATCGGCTATACATTTGTTTATAGTGTAAGTAAGTGGTACCAATATTGCTTCACTAATATGTTTAAGTGGCACTGTAAGTCTATGTCAAATTTGAGGTTAGCAGGTTAGGTTTTGCGTCAGTCTGTGTCAAAACTGGCAATATATTAACAACTGCCAATGTTATAAAATTTCCACTTATTAATCACAGTTAGATTAGTCTACCTACAAAAAAAATCCGAGAAATTTTGTTGTTGTCTTGGTTACGGCTCGTGAACTAATTTTTTTATTGGTCATTAATGAGTGTCCTACGATTTTCAATAGTAATAGTATAACAAGGGCGAGACATACCGATAATTTTGCACACGCCAAGGGTCGAGTGCTGGTTGCAATGAAAACTGTCCCGAGGGCAGTTTTCTAAGGGTAATCAGCACGATGACTCTTGGCACGGGCAAAATTATATGTAAGTGTGTTGCCCGCGTTTGTATTTTGAAGATTATTACACAAAACCCGTATACGAATTATGATTTAAAATTAATCTAATAGTGCCAAAAAATTCAAATTGCTATTTCTAATTATGACACCATCCACGGGGTCGATAATAATCCCTAGGGAGCTTATAGCTTGGTAAACAACCCACGGGCGTAGAGATGGGCGCGTGACGTGAAAACAGTCGTGTCACGTCGTGTCACGGCGTGTCACGTCGTGAACGTGACTAATATTTAAAAAGCGTGACGTGAACGTGAGTGAACGTGATTGAAAATTTCCAAGGCGTGATTCACGTTTCACGTTAATTTCACGTTAAATATTTAGTAACGAATAAAAAACTGCAGGGTGCAGCAACCTTTAAATTCATTAAATCACAAATTGTGCCAAACAAGTTACATTATGTGGCTTTATTTTCAGACCCTAATTATAAATCCTTAAAGTTCATACCTTCACATAAAAGAGAAGATTAAAATGCAAATAAAACTATAGATAATAATGATGAAATACATAGCAAACGACTCAAAACTGGTACATCAGCATCAGATTCTTATCTTTCTACACTTAGAGATAGCTCTGACGATGACACATGTAATTAGGATGATGTCGAAACAAAACTAAATTAGTATGTTAAATTAAAATTCGGAAATGTAGATGACATTTTAGGAATTTGGAAAAACAGTGTAAATACACCACTGTTAAAAAACTTGAGAAATTTTAAACATACCGGCAAGTTCCGCTACAAGCGAAAGAGAATTTTCTACAGCTGGGCGAATTTTAGAAGAGCACAGAATTCGACGTAACGCTGAAAATGTTGATTACATATTATTTTTAAATCAACTTTTTAATGTGTAGATGTGTAGATGAACTTATTATTCTAATAAAAGTAATGGTTTGTTTTTTATACTCGGCTAACGCTGAAAATGTTAATTACGTTTTATTATTAAACCAAAAATGTATTGTGTAGATGATATTTTTAAACCAATTTATTGTGTACTTGTGTAGATGAACTTATTATTCTAATAAAAGTACTGTTTTTTTTGTATACTCGCTTTAACGCTGAAAATGTTGATCCTTGTACGTAAAAGTACTTTCAAACCTACGAATTAAAAGTGTTGCCTAGCAAAATATACCTTCTGTACTCATACCAATAAGGGAAACGTCAATTCCAATGACAGCTTTTAGTATTAAAAGTAATGTCTTTGAAGACAGCTGCAAGAAATATATCTGCGAGAAATCAGTACTTATCCCTTGTCGAAGTTATTGTAGTCAATTTTCATTTTTCTCTTTTTATGTCAACTATTCTGATTGCAACATATCAAGTAAATTATGCCAGGTGCAAAACATATTTTTAGTTCTGTTTAGGGTTTTTTCATTGGTTTTAAATTTGAACATTCTGTTCTATCTGAATTTAAATTTTGAAATAAAAGCTGCGTGTCACGTCGTGAGTGGCGTGTCACGCCGTGAACGTGAGCGTGAACGTGCGTGAACGTGACTGTTTAAAGCAAGCGTGAAACGTGCGTGACGTGAGCGAAAATTCACTCACGCGCCCATCTCTACACGGGCGCTTATCTTCTAATCAGTTCGGGATTGGTCAATTTTAAAAAAATGCATGGTTTTCATTGGCTGATATCGGTTATGTGACAGTTGTGTGTAATAATCAGTAAAACAAAGCAAAGTATCAGGCACGTAATTTCAAACCAGTAACAAAGTTATTTACCAATATGTAATTAACTATAAACACTAATACCGAACAGCAAGCAAAAATAATTAATTAAGGTTATAGCGCCTAACTGGTCTTAAATCACTTAAGGCAAGTCTTATAAATACCACTAATCTGAGGTTAACTTTAATTCGTTGTTCAAATAAACAAAAGCGAATCAAAATGTGTTTACTAATGAATAAAATGTCATAAGCACTAACGTTTCTTTATTTTAAGAACGAATTAAAGTTAATCTCAGATTAGTGGTCTTTATAAGACTGACCGTTAGTAAACAATAAATAAAACACCACACTTACGCCCGTATTCATAGTCGTTCGCCAGCGGATCGCCGGCGACTCGCCAGAGTTTCGTTATGAATAGTATGTTGGCGGCACTGTACGTCTATGTCAAATTCGAGGTTAGCGGGTTAGATTTTGTGTCAGTTTCTGTCAAAACTGACTGAAAACCTAACCTGATCACCTCGAATTTGACATAGACGTACAGTGCCGCCAACATACTATTCATAACGAAACTCCGGCGAGTCGCCGGCTATCCGCTGGCGAACGACTATGAATACGGGTGTTACTCAACAGTCATATAATAAAATGAAACAAAACAATATAATAAATTTAGTAATTAATGAAATTGCGTGAGCTGAAAGGCGTGCAAGTCTGTTCGCACACGGTAGCTGACTGCCCACAAAACAATACCTAATAGAAGCGAATCCCCCATGCTAAACGTTGGAAACACGCCACCATTCTTTTCACAGAGCTGCACTCTGGCGATGGGGTGGCCCAATTACACAATGAGCGGGAGTTTTAAATGGCGCGAGCGCGAAATTTAAATAGCGCGTATAGGCAACCCTCCAATCTCATTAATTTAAAAAATATTTTGTGAACTAAATTTGATTTAAAAAATAATTCATAAACTTTAATTGCTAATGCTGAGTTAGGCATTAGAAATTAAAATTTACAAATTATTTCTTAAATACAAATTACAACAGTACAACTTTTAATGTAATTACAACAACTATTTAAGGACAGCACTAGTAAAAAAAACTTTATTACAGTAGTAAATACATTCAGCAGAAATAATATACAATACAACAAATATTAAATTCTAGAACAAAAAATAAATCCTAATAAAACAACATCGAATTAAATCAAATATTCGTATTATTTATAAACATAAAGAATAAATAACAACCTACCTCGCATCCATTTTCTTCCGATGTTCTTGGGTGATGGAGGTATTCGGTTTATGCTTCTCCTTGACAAATTTGAAGATGTGGGCATCGTCAGGGCAGTTTTCTCCAAAACCTATTGATGATTTATAGAACTGCTTGAATGTATTCTCCAAAGTAGGTTGAAAATCGGTAACAGAAAGAAATGCATATAAATAATCCTGAATAATTTTCATAAATAATCTAACGTTGATTATTACACACGACTGTGACATGACTGATATCTTCAAAATATTAACGCGGACAACACACTTACATATAATTTTGCCCGTGCCAACAGTCATCGTGCTGATTGCCCTTAGAAAACTGCCCTCGCAACAGTTTTCATTGCAACCAGCACTCGACCCTTGGCGTGTGCGAAATTATCGGTAAGTACGTCTTGCCCTTGTTATATTACTAATGAAAATTATTACTGTTGCTTATTTCATTATTTTATAAAGGAAACAAATTAGCTGATACGTCGAAACATGTACATAGATTTTAAGATGTCATAACATGAACATAAAACTGTATTAGCTTCTACCACAGTTGCAGGAATAACTAACGATTACTTCTAATGCTTCGGAAGTAAAAGATCGCGGTACAGAAATTTATGAAAATGCTTACACTGACCTGTTGTACCAATTTATTGCAGCCAGGAACGCAGGTAGACTTCTTTTTCGTGCTAAACATTAGCACCGTGCAAAGGACATTTATAACTGAAAAAATTTAACTATTTTAGTTAATGGGTACATGACCCAATATTCAGGAGCTGAATCAAAGTGATAGACCTGCTGTGGAGGCAGCGGCGGCGGCGAATGGGCTGAACGGCGTCAGTAGGCGGCCCGATCGGACGGCGTCGCTTGTTGGCGATTCTCCTCTGTGGAAACTGAGCGTAGAAGCAGACGGCGGCAGCGTCTTTGGATTGCTGCGGGCTTCCTTGAATGGGAGCGGCAGCGTACGTGGTGGCCCTCTGTGTGACGGCGTCCTCCTCGTAGTGGGCGCGACGTACGAGCGGACGGCGGCGGTTCCGGCGGAGCCCATGAGCGGCGTCGGCGTGGAGCGGCAGGAGACGTCTTATGGGGGCGCAGCGGCTGACGAGCTGGGCCTAGAGGCGACGAAGCGGCTGGAGACGTTTCGAGCTTCTCGGTGGCTGGGATAGCGATCTGGAGGAAGCGGAGCTGCGGGTTGCGGCGTCGAGGGCACGGTAGATTGAGCGTAAGCGCTGGACGGCAGCGACGGCGGCTTCCTCAGAGCGGATTCTAGGTTCCAACTCCGAGGAGGTTTCTAAGACCAGGGGTCTATTTAGAAGAAGTTGTTTCGAGATCAGGGATCAATCGAATATGTTTGTTTCTGCGGGCGGAGTGTATGCGGCAGCTTTCTTAGCTGGAGGTTGCGGCGTCGGTGTCGCCGGACTCCTCCAGGGCTAATTGTAGTGCTAGCCCTGGAGAGGAGAGGAAGTTGATCAGAGAAAAGAGTTCTATCAGATGTAGTTTTCTGTGGTCGGCGTCGGCGTAGTCTTGTTCCTCCAGAGCTAATTGAAGTTCTAGCCCTGGAGAAGAGGAGAAGTTGATCTGAGAACAGAGTTCAACCAGATGTGTTGGTTTCTGGCTCCTTCGATGGAGGGCGGCGTGTAGGTGGCAGCTTTCTTAGCTGCAGGTTGCGGCGTCGGTGCCGTTGGGCTCCTCCATGACTACTGGAGAAGAGAGAAAGTTGATCCGAGAACAGAGTTTAATCAAATGCCGTTTTCTGCGGCGTTCTCTTCCTTTAAAGGCATTTTACCTCCACCGTTTTCTCCCGGACGGTCGGTTTCTGGGGTTCTAATGTGACAACTCTATTCTGGGGGCGATTTGGTGAATTTTAATTAATTCTTGGTCTCGCGTTCTTAATTGAGCGTGATGAGATTTCTTATGTATTTTATCGTCTTCCTGACGTTGAGACGCGTCTAATAATACCTCACTTGACTACCTTGCTATTACTTTCTTCTGTGCTCTGATTAATTAGGTGTCTTTCCTTATAAGAAATGCGAGCGGCCGCGGCATGAATAATTATGCGTAATGTTCTCCGGCACTAAGCCCGCTTACCGAGTTGACACTTTCGCTTTTTTATTTACATGGCCAATCCTTTGAATGGACGGCTTAAGTCGATTTCCTTTGTGCGTTGAGGACGGTCGATAACCTGCATTTTGTAGCTGAATTTGCATTTTTGCGTGCTTCTTAAATGTTTACGCGGCCGCTGGTCTTGTCGGCTTTCGTTTTATTTGATGCGCTTTATTTGGGGCTACGGAAAAACGCTGTTTTAAAGGTTTTCCTATTTCGGGTGGCCTCAATTAGTTTGCTGAAATCGCACTCGTGCGGACTTCGGCGTGCTGTTTTTATTTAGCAAAAAAAAATTAAACGGCTGGAATTGCTTGCTTTTCTGCTCATTGGAAAAATGAACGCGAGGTTCAAGGGCGTTACTCACATGTGATAAATTTTAATTGAGCCGCTATCTGACGATTAGGGAAGAGTGACTTTTATTACATGTGTGAATCATATCACA
Source organism: Agriotes lineatus (assembly GCA_940337035.1). Lineage (NCBI taxonomy): Eukaryota > Metazoa > Arthropoda > Insecta > Coleoptera > Elateridae > Agriotes > Agriotes lineatus. Next base: position 53,129 of record CALNHX010003022.1, read on the forward strand.
CAGAAGTCAGTTGCACCAAATAGGAGCTGATAATGTGTCATTTTAACCTAAAAACTACCGAAAATCTACTGGCATTGTCAGTTGTCACAATAAAACTGTCATTCATCATATATTGTATGGTGCGACAGCCCTTTGTGGGCCTTAACCTCCCTTCTTCCTTGCCTCTGCCATGTGCAACCTTCTTTTCCATTCCCCCCTCTGTCTAGCAGCAGCTCTCTAGTTTTTCAGGCCTAACAGCTTTAAGGCATCGGCCTGGATGTTATCGGCCCATCTAAGTTTCGGCCTGCCTCGCTTCCTTTTTCCACCGATGTTTCCTATAAACACTCGTTTGGGGGCTCTTTGTTCTTCTATGCGCTCTATGACATTCATTAAATTGCAAAAATATGTCTTTTTTGTGGTCGTGGAAAAAATAGCGTACATAACTCGTTCGAAAGTGTGCCGTATGCTCGTCACTCGGTTTCGCTACGCTTTGTCTCGTTTCTTAAATATACTCGCACGATTTATGTCACTTTCATGACTTGTTATGTAATACGCTATACCGAAGGAGATATAGACAGCAAAAATGCTTTTCTGATCTAAATCTCTTGTCAAGTCATATTATACTCTATTTTGTAATGCAACGGACAAAGTTATGCAATCCCAAATACTATTTCTAATGAAACCTAAATTCAACAATTTTGTGTTTAAAGAATCCAATCCACGAAGGCAAAAAATAAGTATTATGAAGTTAGGTTATTTTATGTGACAGTTTGATTAACATCATAGACTTGTTTAATGTCAATTATAATGTAAGAAAACGAAGTAAAATTTTATTACTATCTAGAGATTTATATTCGCTTGAAGACATTCCTTATCTCATAAATTTATAACATACAAAAAGTAAATGACAAGTGTACACTGTCAACCTGAAACTACGTTAGGATCCTTGATTCATAAAATTCAATTTGGAAAAATAATATCAAGTTGACTAGTATACATAGTTGAATGATGAGTTGCATAACTTTGTCCGCGGCATTAAAAAATAGAGTATATATGTATAGTAGTCTTTTTTTCTTTTCCTAATACTTTCTACCGTTCCCCTATGGAACTGCTTCCGCATTACTTAAGGGGGCGAAGGCGCCACTTAAACTAGTATGCCTTAAACTAAGCGAAAACTGGAATGCACGGGCCGGAAGTCGAACTCTCGCCCGAACGCTCCACCTTTTTACTGTGGCCTTGGCTGCAAGCTGATTTTTGTAACTTGCTTGCAGTGTAGTGACGCATACAGCATGCGATACAATTATTATGATTTATGGTGATAACAGCAAAAGATTATATTCTCCTATTCTTAATGCTCATTTTTCTCGTAGATATTTTATTAGCATCTTAAATTTTAAATATAACAGGTAATAGGTAATAGGCGTTTGGAGGCTACGCCGGGCAGCGATTGCTGTCCTAGAGGTCCCGGTAGCTACGCCACTGTACATAAGAATTGTTGACTCCTCAGAGTCTGAGAAAATTCCAGAATTCAGCCAAATACAAGAACAAAAAAGATAGGCTTTTTCTTCCCTACACTTTGGGACAAATATTTATTGCCCCTGCAGTTGCGTCACGCTGCTGAAAACTGTTTTTGAAATTTTGTAGAAATCTATATTTTTATTTTATCCCTAGAGCGAGCTATTTGAAATATATAAATTCTGGCTGCTAGATTTCATCTTTCACAGAAAACATTTGAGCTAATTGTAGTTTATTTATCTAGAACGAAAAGTTGTTTACAACCGAGGCGTTAGCCGAGGACGAAATTACTTGCGAGGAACTTTAAAAAGACTTTTCGTTAGTGGTGAATACAACGGTTTATTTCATATTGCAAGTTTAATGAATTTTAAATAAAAAGTTGTAAATCATTTCCAATTTCATGTCAACAACTGACGTGTAATTTTAAAGTACTTGAACTTTAATATTTTACTTTAAAGTATTAAGACTTGAATGTTCCATTTTTTGTATCATAAATAAGTTTTAGGGCCGGTTGCAGAAAGCAATGTTAAGTCAGGTGTTAGCTAACGCGACGTCAAAGTGAACAAAAACGAATCAAATCTCAAATGCTTATGGTAACTAATACATTAGTAAACAAAATTTGATGCGATTTTGTTCACTTTGACGCGATGTTAGCTAACACCAGACTTAACATTGCTTTCTGCAACCGGCCCTTAAAGTACCGGGTGCCCATAAATGGTTGTGATTTTTTTTCTTAGGTTGGTACTGTTTATGTTGGTGGCACTGTAAGTCTATGTCAAATTCGAGGTTAGCAGGTTAGGTTTCCCGTCAGTATTTACAACGTTCGGAAAGGTACCTCTGACAGCTCTGTTTCCTCGAAATAGTTCATTCATCTCACTTCCACCCGCGCCGGTGGCTATTATCGATCTCTTCCTGCGAATGATTTCGAGGAAACAGAGCTGTCAGAGGTACCTTTCCGAAAGCAGTTATTGACACAGCTGACGCAAAACCTAACCTGCTAACCTCGAATTTGACATAGACTTACAGTGCCAACACTATTACTATAGTAACAGATTGATTACTTTTTACACGCGCCTATTACGCTATTACTCTTAAAGCAAAACTTATTACGTTTTGCAATTTCTATTACTGTTCTATTACGTTTCTATTAAATTTCTTTTGTTTATGTCGAAACAAAATGTGTAGGTAAACGTTTTTAGTTAAACATCAACAGATTATATGAATTTATGTTATTCTTTATAATAAAGGGTCAATTTAACACTATTATCTTGTACTTTTAAAATTTATTGAACTTTGCTCGGCAAACTTTTAAAAAATGTATTGGCCCTTGTGTAAAGTAAATAAATAGTCATCGTATATGGTCAATTTTTTTCAAATGAAATGCAATTTAGGGAAAGCATTGCCACTAGATACAATTGTGTAGGTACATACATTTCTGGTTATTATTTTTGCAGAGAGGTTAGGTTGCATGTTGACTGGTTGATATCTTAATTCTTTTAAATTGTAGTTTTGTTTGTTATAAACTGCAATTATCCTCAGTTCAATACCTATCTAGTTAAAACTAATTTATAAATATACGGTACCCCCCATCCAAGAAAAGCGCCCTTCCGTGCTTTCCAAGAATACTTCGATACTCAGCATCACTCCGTTTCGCTAATACAATGAAATGCTACGACCCAGTTATTTATCAAAAAAAAAAAAAAAAAAAAATTTTTTTTGTTTGCCGACGACCATAGCTCAAAAGTTGATGTTGCCTTCATTTTCGGAGGACCTATCGTATGAAAACGATCCAAGACTTTAGGAAAGTTCCTGGCGACCGGAATCGTGTACACATACGAACATACATCCCCCGCACAGCACGTTTAGGCACCCCCCAATACGGGGGATTGATCTAGTGGGCTGGGATCTTCACCAAAAGATCCGCACCGCCGAGACGGAGATTTGATATAGTGGATTCATTAGTCGGTTGGCTCGAATTTTAGAGATATTTGACTCAGAGTGGTTTTCGATATGAGGGAATTTCAATACTTCGTACACTTCGTGTCGAAGTAAAATCAGGTTTCAAGTTATAATTTAAAATAATTAAATGTCAACCACTCAACATGAAACCTAACTTCACTGCAAAAATAATGTACCATCACAAATCAGTCTAGTGATAATGCTTGTTGTCAATTGTTTCCTTAGAATTTCGTTATTTGCATTTCCATATAACAAATGGGCTGTATAACTTTCCGTAGTTAGTCTACAGGGGTTAAAGACGGAGTTCAAAAGTTAACGCTAACATAAAAAACTGATGATTTTGACGGAGTTGAGTAGAATTTAAATTATTATTAGTCTATTACTTAAACTGCCAAATTTATTACTATTTTTTAAAACTTTTATTACGGAAAAAATCAAGAGTTGGCAACACTGTGCATACAGCACTCGGCGGATTCGGCCACTCTTTGATCCCGTGCAATTACAAATTACGGTCGTTATTACTCATAATATCAATATTAAAAAAAGCATTTCACCATCTGATAATATTATAAATAGAAAGTGAGCATATACACTTTCAAGGAGGGGGTCGAACATTTTTTAATAAATTCAGCTGGGGAGGGATAGCAAATTATGGAAGACCACCTCAACAGAATTTCTGCGAATGATGCATATCAGCTGCAGTTTAAAAATACTCCGTTTAGTTAGAATGAAAATCTAAATGTTATAGCCTAGGGGTTCATTACACGTCTTGAAAAATCATGGAAATTCCTTATGGCAAAGTGTTAATTTATGCACTGACGTTCCTGGCATACGGATATTCTGGATATGGATCTGGGTTACTTGCAAATTTGCGTGATGCCGTCGTAGCAGCTGAAAACGTCTTTGGGGACGTTCTTAAGAACGTTATTTCCGTCGCTAAGAACTTTAGGAATCTGCATGATGTATTTGATGCTGCCGTTGAAGAAGATTGTATATTCAAGTGTCCCGGAGGAGGTAAGTTAGGTTATGGTTGTTCCAAAGTGCATTCTGCTACTCTTATAACACTAATGTAGTCATATTATACCTATGCATTGAACACGTAAGATCACACATGATTTTTTATTTAAGGTGCTGCTCCTAAACCAAATCGAAATCATGTACCAAAAGCGAACGGATGTGGATCGCTAGGCTTAAAAATTGATAGCAAATACTTGCCAGTAGGAGAAATGACGAAATGTTGCAATGCACATGATATTTGCTATGATACGTGTAATAACAACAAAGAAGTTTGCGACATGGAGTTTAAGCGCTGTTTATACAAATACTGTGATACTTATAAGAATAATATGGGAGAAACTATGGTGAAAGGTGACTAATTCTTACAGAGTTATCGGAGTGCATAAAAATTATTTGCTTATAATCTTTTGTAGCATGTAAAGGAGCATCTAAAGTGTTATTCACTGGAACTTTGGCCTTAGGCTGTAAAGCCTATCTAGACGCACAGAAGGAGGCCTGTTACTGTCCGCCATCATATGGATGGAAGAAGGAATACAGTAAAAGCTCTAAATACCCTAGAGGTGATGGGGAATTATAAACTCGGTCATCAATAGTTTGGAATTGTTTATTTTGTGGTTGTTATATTTTTATAAGTAGTTTATGTAATATATTTTCATATGGTTTGTTTCCTAAAAAAGGATTTAAAAATGTTCAAATTTGTGTAGCAGCTAGAATTGCCATATAAATCATACAATCAATTTTCTCTTTATTCTTTCTGTGGCATGTCAGCTTGGGTCCAGTACACTATGTCAGGTATTTTGAGATAAATAATTTTATTTTGTAAAAAACGAGCTAGAATAATTCATATCTTAAAAATATTAGATGTAAGAACACGTTGACTGCTCATGACGTGGAGCCGCATTATTGCGAGTGTTTACAATGTGCTCACGACGCAAATCCGTGTCGCTCGAGTAATATAATGAGCGGATCCACGTCGTGAGCAGTCAACCTGTTAAAGGGGGTATATTGCACACAGCGCATATTGCTAGTGATATTATTTGTCGAGTTACATATTTTGAACTTGCGCCCGTATAGTATGTGACATCACACTGACACGTGACTGGCCGTGTGCTTTGCTACTGCCACTGTTTATGAGCAACAGGACGTGATGTTCGGTTGCAGTTGTATGTCACGAAGTTGGCAGATGTTCTATCGCAGTAACGAATTGAAAATGCGAAATGTTTAATCTTTCACTATTATTTGTTTTATTTTCTTCATTTCTTCGCTGATTTTCATTATCATAAGCCTCATTTCAGCCTCTGTATAGCTTGGTTCAAAACAAAAAGCCATTATAAAGAGATCAAAATAGCAGAGCACAAGAATATGTATCAATTTAACATTTATATTTGCATTTCAGAACACGACGCAGATATGATTTATGTCGTTATGACAAGTGATCGGCCGATACGGATTTTTTTGCCGATACCGATATAATATCGGTATCGGGACTAAAAATTGTCAATAGTGACAATTCCGTAAAGCATCTTTAAGTGAAATACAGGCAACGATGCGGACGTGTCATGAACAAATTTCGGTAATTCCCCGACTGTGTCGTGGTGATTACCTGTTTTCCGGAAAGTGTATTGTTCATTGTTTGAGCCAGTGCACAGTGCTGCTGCAGTTGCTGCTCAGATAACGATTGTGTCGTGCAGTATTATAATCTTTTGGGATTCAAATAAAAATACGACGGAAGAAAATAGCGATAATAGTCAAAAAAAAATCTACATATTTTAAACCAAAAGAACAAAATTGTTCACAATTACTACATAAAGAAGTTATACCCAAAGCCGCTGGAGATTCTAATAAAACGAAAGGGAAAAAATTCTCTATGGTATTTTTTTTTAAAAGAAGGTGACTGCTAAATCTGAAAAAGATGCCGCTATTTGTAACATGTGTAAAACTATATTATCCTCGGGAGGAAGTGGGCGAACACATGGAATTTCAAGCATTATTTGCTGAGATCTCAAAAAAAAAGAATATGAAAAGCTTGGTACTAAGTTTTATTTATAGTATTTATTATTTATAGAGATATAAATGAAAAAAAACACTCATGTTTTGTTACAGTGTCAAAATGACTTAACGACACCCACAGGGTATGAGTACCAAAAGACTAGTCAAGTCCGCGAAAAGGTGGCACGCTCGCCCTGAGAATCGTCAAGAACAGGCTAAAGGCCTCGGCTGGTACGCTCAGGGAGATGGGCGCGGTTCAAACGGTACGTTACCGGGTAAGTGTGTCGAGACATATATAGGGTGTGTCGAAATAAATGGGCGCCACAAGGTCCAAGAAGACTCGTTTAACCGGACCTTGAGCGTCAAACGGGGTATGATACGGGATCTCGGCCTCACTAACCTCGTCGTCAAACTTACCTGTGTCGCTCCAACGCTCAAGCTTCGCCGTACATAAATCGCTACATAATAAAGCTTATCCTGAAAAGAGCATGCACAGATTCGCCGCAATGATAAGACCTTTGTTCAAATACTCGTCTATTGGTCTGACGTAAGTACCTTGTTATGGACGCCCGCTGAGCATGGGCGAAACGGCTGCAGACGGCGTGCTTACAGTATTCGACGCAGCAACGGAAGCGTGGGAGTCAGTGCGGTACTTGCGGGAAATCCACCCAAGGGGCGACGACTGGAATACGTCCCCTTACGGGACAAGACGCCGGCGAGGCTAACAATTTCAGAAGCTCTGCGAGTTTGTTCCCCTACTAGGGAAGAATGGGCCTAACCTCGGCCCTACGTTACTGAAGCAAAACTAACGGCCATCAAGGTACGCGAGCACCCACACACACCAATGGCGAAAAAGCAGAACACCACCTAACGCTCCTTGTGCCACAACGACTCTCTCGTGACTCTACTCGGGAAAAACACGGCACTCAAGCGCCCTTCGCGGCAACAGCACCTTTTTAAAAGCGCGAGGGGACGCTCGCACGGCATCGCACTAACCACCGCTCAGATCGACGGCCTGGGATCGACTGACTTAAAAAATCGACCGTTAATCCCCGCGTCAGTTTACGCGCCAAAAGAAAGCGTCATCAGGCCAGAACAAGTAGCCAATCGCTAGGCAAGGGCCTCGCCAGATAAAAACAAAAGCGTGTCGGAGCGACAAGGACAAATAGATGCCTTCTCATTTGCTCTTACAGGCTGATTTTTTAACTAGCCTGAAATCTAACGCTACGGAACGAAACTCAAGCGGACACCTGCAGGGAACAATATTCAAAGGGTGGCCCAAAATATTGCCAAATCGGGATAACGACGCTAGAGGGTGTTCGAATTCATTATTGCTATATTATGCGATGAAAAATTAAATAACTAAAATGGGTTTAAAGCACAGAGAAACTGCTCTGAAGGCCTAAATGGTTAATTATACTGCCGTAGACTGCCAAAATGGCCTGAGAATTTTTTTTTGAAAAAATTTGTTTTCTTTAAACAGATAGCTTGTTTTTTCCTAAAAAAATGCTTTTTTTTCACAAATACGTAAAAATGCCGCATTTTAGACTTTTGGAGGGAAAGAAATAACAAAAAACAATTATGATATTTTTTTTTAACGATCAAGTTTTTTAATATCCAATAAAAACGCTAATATTTGTCAATAAATCGACATATTATACAGGATGAGGCACCCCAACCGCCACGGAGTTGCTATGAAAACTTGTTGAAATTTTTGAAAAAAAAATGTCGGTAGGCATACCCAAAGTGTTAAGGACCACAATTTAAAAATATTTACATTTATTCAGGGTGTTCAAAGCAAAAAATATGTATCAAAGTTGTTTTTTAAGTGGAACACCCTATATATTTTTTAATACTTTAAAAGTTTAAATTATTTTAAAATTCCAAGAAATTTGATATACCACGTTGTATTCTAACTTCAACTGTTTCTGAGATAATGATATGTAGTTGAAAATCGCCCTTTTTCCTTTTTTGACAGGCTATAAAATCCAAACAGTTTAAGGCTATTCTATAGTAGTAGGCTTCAAGCGCTTAAAATATTGATTTTTTTAGAACGTTCTTGTAGCTTCAAGTTTACTTTTGAAGCGATGAGCGACACATCAAATCACTCAAAATTTATATTTCTAGTGCGCCTTGAAGCCAATTTCTTTTTAAATTGTATATTTTTTGTAAAAAACACTAAAACGTGAAAAACTTTGCATCACTTTTTCTCGTTTGCTATACATTAATTTCTAACAAATTTGGCGCCAACAAATAGAGAAAGTGAAACTGCAGTGCGCCCTGTGACTACTTTTTCTACAGGTATTATTTTTTCTTGTTTATTTTAACCAAAAAAAAAAAATATCACAATTTTTGTCAAGTACGCAACTTATTATACAGCATCCGTTGACTGCAAAGAATTATTATCGGCTTAGCATTAGGCTTTGGCATAATTCTATTTATGAAGATGCGTCACCGCAGGTAGCTGCCAAGACAGGAAAGGAATTTGAACAACTTGAATTACGTAATTAGGGACGCTCTAATGATGATACCTACAATTCTCAACTTAAACAATATTTCGTCCTATTTAGACAATTCATAATTTATCCGAATGAATGGTAAATTTCAACGGTTTAGGCAGTGTACATACATCAAACAAGTAGAGACACTCATACCAAATGTTGAAACCCTTCTAGAGTGCCTGGGACAGTGCCTTGGGGTGTATTTCTAAGCTTGACTATCAGATGGCAGCACAAAGTTCTACCAATCAGAGCCAGTTACTGGCTTTGCTACCAATCATGATGTGATATGGATGTGATTACAGTGCCTTTATATAGACAGTGGCGACAATACAACTAAGCCACACCCCCGCCGCCATATTTATGCAAATTTCTAACGGGTGTTTATTTAAATCCGTGATCAGAGTCGACTGTGATACGTGTTTTACATTTGGCAGTACTGAAAACATTCGAGATTTGCAGGTTAAGATTTGCGTCAGTTTATGTCAAAACTGACGCAAAACCGAACCTACTAACCTCGAATTTGACATAGACTGACAATACACTTCAGTACTGCCAAAAGTATAACACGAATCACAGGTGATTTAGCATAAACATGGCGGCTAAAACCACGTGATCTAGGGAGCCAATCAAAAATAGGACACCCCATTGTCGCCACTGTCTATATAAAGGCACTGTAGATGTGATTAGAGACCCTGTATATAGTTAGATAAGAGTTGAGAAAACACAAACGTCAGCCGCCAAATTTGATCCAAAACATGCATGCATGCGCAGAAATACTGTTTGAAAGTCACTAGATCTTTTATCTAAAACACATTGATTTAAATTTCTACTGCTGCTTCAAAGGCACTCAAAACATAGCGTAGAGTACTGTTTGTATCAGAAATAAGTAACAAGTGTTAAAAAACTGAAATATGTATATACATTTTCTAAAGCAGATAGTAATATATGAACATTTCCTAAAACTATGGTTTCTGCATATTAAAGCTTCGAACTGATCTTTAGTAAAAATATTTTTGAAAGCTTTTTCGAGTTTCTCGTTTTTACTCTTTTCATTGTGTACCTACCTAATTTCTTGCTCAGGATAACGTGTTTGCGTGCGAGTTACTAATTTTGAATGGAAAACACAATCCTTGCTTTGGTATAGGAATTCATACGTGGTATGGGTAGCAGCTTCCTGTTTATTGCTAAGATTCAGACAAAAGTTCAGCGGAAAAGTCATCTTTAGGATTGAAGAAAATTTCATTTTCAGGTCTGGTTATATGATATGAAAATAAAGTAGGAACGGCAGCACCTTTTAATTTCCTTCTGTCATCCACCCGTACTTCTTCACACTGGTTTTATTAAAATGGACTATTTTTGATATGCTGCTCTTACCTCTTCGTTTTTTGGATGGTATTTTCATAGAAAACCTTGTTCGGATCTGTTTTTGCAGCCAATAGTACAGCAACCCCTCATTTCAGGAACTTAGATAAAAGTGACAAGTTTTGACTTAAATAAACAATTTGTCAAATTTGATTAATGGGAAACTGTTTCTAAGGCAATGAGTATTCAAATATACGACGCGCGTGATCCACCAATCACAATGAATTCCCTCGTTGTCTCAACTCTTTTGTAACTATATACAGGGACTCTAGATGTGATTACAGTGGCTATATAAGGACAGTGTGGTCAATTTTAAAAAAGGCAGCCATTAAGAGTCGTCTCCACAACAACCAGCCACGCCCTTAGGTGCAAAGCCTGCTAAATTGTAAGCCAAACGTCACCCTGCTAAATTGTGACATAAACGTCATTTTATACGGACTGGACATATCTGAAGTTCCGCGATGCTTTACAGATCGGTGTATACCCACGATCGAGAAAATGTGTGCAGTTCACACTGCAAATGGTGGTCAAAAGTGCAGTGTAACATTAATTTTACAATAATGTCAATAATATTACTTACACAGAATTAAACGGCAAGAGACGACGTGAAACGTAAAGAATCGGTGCCAGCGATTAAAAATCCTCGTTAACGAGCAACCTAATATCGGAATATATCTTCTTTATTGTGTTTTTGTACATAAAAAACGAGAATTTACAACATTTTGCATTGGTCGACACAGAGACTACGTACAAAAGCTCAACAAAAACTGATTTTTTTGATATTCATAATCAAACCGTTCTATTTATACCACCAGTTAATTTAAAGGAATATAATATTCAGTGTTAGATAACCCATAAATTCTCTTTAATTTGATGCAATAATCTTTATCATTAAGACATTTATATAGTATATTATTATAGCTTTTGATTTGGGCTAATGCGCAATTTTCGCAAAAAGTATTTTACTTTAACTCGTTGACATTTACTTATGTAAACGAAAATTCGGCATTCGCTTAGACAGAACACTGTAGAATTTTATGATGATTATTTCATTCCACTTCATGTTGGGGCTACTTTCAATAATAAAGGACCTAGAAGCAATTTTGTGTGACTATGTGTAATTTCGTAAAACGACTCTTAATGGCCGATTTTAAAACAACCAATCAGAAACATGACCAAAATTGACCACACTGTCCTTATATAGCCACTGTAGATGTGATTACAGTGACTATATAATCACAGTGTGGCCATACAATTGTTGGCTGGTACTTTTGAATCCAATGTCAAAATCAGATTTTGCGAAAAACCATGGTGATGTAATAAAAAAATAGAATTTTTTTAACGGTGTAAGCGACGTTTGGTAACAAAAAATTACTAAAGTCAAAATAAAATTTGACAGTTCATTTGCTGAAGTGAAAGATTGTTATTCAAAATGACTGATCTCTCAAATACAATAAAATACCACAAAGCCGTTTAAATTTTGAAGAAATATGAGTCATACGGTGTCTTCAATTTATTACAATTAATGGAAATTGGAAAGTTCAAATCCAAAACACAAATGATATAGCATCTTCTCGGTAATTTAATATGCTTTATTAAAATCTAAATTATATTAGATAGGTACATGGGCTAAACCCCAATATAGCCCACTGGTGCTTAGGTGCATGCGCGTGATAATGTGATTCTCAGTTTGTCGGAGGTTCTACAAATGTTCAGACAATGGAGGCAAAACACGGGAGTCTCATGCCGGACCCAATCTTGACTGCCGTCAAGGTGCGATATTAAGTTAGCTGCAGTTGAAGATTTGTGTGCAGTGTTGAATCCAGGGGGTGACCCATCCGGACAGTACAGAATTCCCTCCCGGAAACATTACCATATCATAGTCATATTTTTTTAATCTATAAAAGAACGGGTGAATTGCGTAGAAATAGGTAAAAATACCCCCCAGAAGTTTCATTTCCCCCCCCGGAGTAAACAGTCTGAATTCAACACTGTTTGTGTGTACTTAGTACAAAAATACCTGTGCATCACCGTAAAAAAGCAGTTAGTCCAATCGTCGTATATAATTGTGAATTTGAACTTCCCAATGAGTATATCTCTTATTTATAGCTTAAAATCCAGTTTCACCACTGGCATAACAGTTCCTTTATGTTCATATTCCGTAAATGTCAAAATGTACCAGTGGGCTATACTGGAGTTTTCTCGATACATGTTTTATAGGTGTAAGTACTGAATATTTTGAAGCACGATGAACAACAAAAAGAGATATAATTTAAAATAAGACAATTAGGATTCCTTGGAAATCTTTTCATCGTGTACCCTTGCTCTGAACGATTGGAGCAACCAAATGCGGAACAACATACCATTTTCGTCTTTTTTTGGGTGGGTTTGTCGTACACTAAAATGCTGTAAAGTGAAATTATGAACTACATAATTTATATATTATATCTGTCATTAAGTTTGGACTAACAAGATATAAGTAACTTATTTTTTCAGTAATTTCAAATTGATTTGTAGAATCATATGTTATTCAAGATAATATGCAATTGTACACCGCAATAATCTATTGAGCAGTTACTTACGATATTTAAGCAATATAAAACTTACAGGAAAATATTTATTTCTCTGTTAAATGTTCTAGTTTGTTTGATGTTAATACTAAATATCGTAACTAACTAATTGGCAAACTATAGTTTGGAAAACTCACGGCCACGGGAAAACTAATGGCGGATTGCATCACGTGATGCGTCGACTCAAACTTTTGACAAGTTATAAAATGCCAATGTCTTATTTTGACATTAGTAACTTTTTGAAACTAAACATTTTATACACTGTTAAAAATGACAATAACTTGGAATCCTTTTGCCTTCAACCAATAGAAAACATGACCATCGTATGGCCACACTGTGATTATATAGTCACTGTAGATGTGATTACAGTGACTATATAATCACAGTGTGGCCATACAATTGTTGGCTGGTACTTTTGAATCCAATGTCAAAATCAGATTTTGCGAAAAACCATGGTGATGTAATAAAAAAATAGAATCTTTTTAACGGTGTAAGCGACATTTGGTAACAAAAAATTACTAAAGTCAAAATAAAATTTGACAATTCATTTGCTGAAGTGAAAGATTGTTATTCAAAATGACTGATCTCTCAAATACAATAAAATACCAAAGGGGGTTTAAATGTGGAAGAAATATGAGTCATACGGTGTCTTCAATTTATTACAATTAGTGGAGGCAAAACACGGGAGTCTCATGCCATACCCAATCTTGACTGCTGTCAAGGTGCGAATTTAAGTTAGCTGCAGTTTAAGATTTGTGTGTACTTAGTACAAAAATGCCTGTGCATCACCGTAAAAAAAGCAGTTAGTCCAATCGTCGTATATAATTGTGAATTTGAATTTCCCAATGAGCATTTCTCTTATCCATAACTTAAAATCCAGTTTCACCACTGGCATAACAGTTCCTTTATGCGCATATTCCGTAAATGTACCAGTGGGCTATACTGGAGTTTTCCCGACATTAACTACTTGCTATACATGTTCAACCTGGAATTGCAACTGTACACCGCAATAATCTATTGAGCAGTTACTTACGAATATTTAAGCAAAATAAAACTTACAGGAAAATATTTATTTCTCTGTTAAATGTTCTGGTTTGTTTGATGTTAATACTGAATATCGTAAATAACTAATTGGAAAACTATAGTTTGTAAAACTCACGGCCACGGGAAAACTAATGGTAGATTGCATCACGTGATGGGTTGACTCAAACTTTTGACAAGTTATAAAATGCAAATGTCTTATTTTGACATTAGTAACTTTTTGTAACTAAACATTTTATACACTGTTAAAAATGACAATAACTTGGAATCCTTTTGCCTTCAACCAATAGAAAACATGACCATCGTATGGCCACACTGTGATTATATAGTCACTGTAGATGTGATCAAGTAATGGCGCCATCTGTTAGTACTATCGGAAAGTACCCCCCCAGGACCCGTTCAAGGTCATCCAAATCGGAATTTTTAATCAAAGGAACCGACGATGAGTGTCTACTTGTTTGATTTATGTACGCTGGTTTAGGTTTCTAAACCGGTTTTATCTCGCGTTTACAATTCGATTTTAGTTGATCATCAAAATTCTTGGAAATTTGACAGGAGTTGATCAAGTAAACGTAGCCGCACATCAATATTAATTAATTTTAATACATACTCGTATTGCAAGTATAGATACCTTGTAAATCACTAATTGTGGACATCCAAATATTTTAATTATAGCATTAACATTACCACTACACAGAAACTATTAACAGATGTTATTGTTAATAAATATTGTCAATAGCACTAACTATTGTCAATATCTCTCCCTAAATCGGTCAATATTTATTGTGAATAGACTTCTTTTGATTGTATTTTACATAATTCAGTTTCAGAAAAGGCATATGTAACGTATTGGAGCAATGGTTTTCCAACTGTGCATGATCAAATTTTTTTGTTGTTGTTTGCTCTTCATGACCAGGTAGTTTAGAAGAAACAATGATTATCTAAAAAAAATTGATAGAGAGCAACTAGTTGACTTTTTTTTAGCGACAAAGTGATAAGCAACAACAGAAATTTGCTTCTGTCTTAGATTTACCTGTACGGAACTATTCCTAGTCGCTAATCATTCCGCGAAATGTTGCATTTCAAAATTTGTTGTGTAATATAGGTAGATTCTTTAATAGGTATATATTTAATCTGACAATCCTGTGAACAAATTTACTCACCTCCCAACACTGTTTTCATTAAAAAACTAAGTTTACAAAACGTAAACCAAATTATTTAATTGCGATTAACTTTTTAACATCGAATGAACTTGATTTTCCGACATTTTATTGGTCAGAGATTTTCACTTGCCTTGTGTTATTTTTATTTCTCTATTTAAACATTAGCCGCGTATGTAAACTAATGTATGTATGCTAAGGTGATTTCTGAGGCTTTCACGGCCGTTGTCATTAAGTAACAAACGACTTCCGGGATTGGACCGTGTCATGATTGAGATCGAAGAAACCAACGTTTCGCCCACTTCGTAAGGGGCTTCATCAGGAGAAAAAAGCAAAAGAACACGGTAACTCAACGTGTTAACCACGCCAGAGGCGAAACTCTTTGCAAGGGAAGGGATAGAAGAGCACGGTAAGGCAATTCAATTTTCAATTTTCAAAGTTTATTCAGCTAGGTCTATACAAAAAATTATACTAAACCTAACCTACTACCGTTTAGGGGACTACCCCTCTTTGACTTTGTACAGATTATTTGGGCTTAAAAAAAATTCATTGCATTTTAGTTTTTAGCTTAAGATATTTCATGTTTACAATATTTTGATTTTAACTTAAGATATAGTGTTGCATGCTTACAAAAATAAAATTTAAGTTTAAGATATTTCATTTAACAGGATTTGGTCTTAAAATATTGGATTTAACATATAGTACAGGCGCCAGGGAATTTTTACATGCAATTCTTGGTACCAGCATTTTGTGTTAATGGGTGGGTGGGGGGCTGTGCTCTGAGTTTAATTTTAAGTTTTCGGATCGATCGGAGAAATTGTTTTTTCGCAATATCGGAAGAAGTGTTGAAAACGGTTTTTCAGCAATTTCTCGTTTCCTATTGCTTTGGCACTGGAATTGCATCAGTACAAGTTTGTAGTTTATAAAATTCCTCACAACTTTTGGAAATGCCTTTTTCTCGTACGCTCAACAATTTAAAAGTTGTTACCCCATAAAGCCAAGAAATTAAGGGTTGAAATGGGTTTTACGTAAATATATCGCCGCAAATGTCGCAAGTTACGTAAACCGTACATTTAGTGTGCACTTTCGAACGGCCCTGTTCCTTCGAGTGTGTCGCACCAACTGTTTTCCACACCACCTTTGAGGTACAGCTTGTGGCTCGTTTTTTTTTACGTGGTCTTCCCTATAGGCCTAATCCACGAAGTGTATTTTTACACTTCTTTTGGTCTTTTTGATGGGCCGGGTTCTGCATCGTCAATTCCAATCATTGCAGAATCGTTGATTTTGTCGTCCTACTTAAGTTGTGTTTCCCTTGAAACAAACTCGGGAAGAGAAAATATGTCATCGTCGTAGCTGGTGTGATATTCGTCTTTGTCTGTAGCAAGCATTCTGGATATTTCTTGCACGTTCTCACAGGATTCCCCGGCGCATATGGAGCAAATGGCGGTGCACTTTAAACCCGCTTTGCGGCAGCCACAAGCCTTTCCACATTTGGTCTTACACCCGCATGAAATTAATTTAATTATTGCAGTAGGCGCGGGAGGCTCAGTGCTAGGCACCGGTGTAAACGTACGGCCACGTTTCTTCCAGCCCCATTTTTCCGCGGGTAGAGTGTCATTTCCAAGCCAGGATTGAACTTGATGGTATCTCCGGAATGCGTGCAGCCTGGCCGTGTCTTTTGTAGGTGGCAGGGATGCCAGATTAAACGTTGACTTCGCAAGGGATTTCTCGAAGTGTTTGTATCACAGCAAGTTGATTGACTTGTCTTTATGGATGTCTCCACCGTACAACGCAATAAAAAATTGCTCTCCCGCTAATGCGATGATATCCGCGTCTACATCTTTCTGTACAAAGTGATTCACTGCAGATTCCAGGCTATGTGTTTTTTCTAGGGTTTTAAGAAATTTTACTTTGCCCATACCGTAAGCAGCCGATGTTGTGTCACAACCAGAAAATGCATGCAAAAACAAGATATGCTTTGATACAGCATCGCCGTGTTTCACGCATGATGTATCCTTCGTATTCAGTTTTCCGGGCTTGCAAAGAAAAACACACTACAGTCTAGATTCAAAAAATTAATCAAATAACAGAATAACCGAGTTGATTGTTCTTCACATGGTGAGTCGTGAATCGTTCATTTTGAATATAAATTTTTATTTTGTTTAAGTTTAGTGACACTCTACCCGCGGGAAGATGGGGCTGAAAGAAAAGTGACCGTACGTTTACACAGGTGTCTAGCACTGAGCCTCCCGCGCCTCTTGCAATAATAAAATTAATTTCATGCGGGTGCAAGACCAAATGTGGAAAGGCCTATGGCTGTCGCAAAGCGGGTTTAAAGTGCACCGTCATTTGCTTCCCGCCGGAGAATCCTGTGAGAACGTGCAGGAATTCTCCAGAATGCTTACTACAGATGCTGACAAATATCACATCAATTACGACGACGACATATTTTCTCTATCCGAGTTCTTTTCAAAGGAAACACAACTTGACAAGGGCGATAAAATCAACGATTCTGCAATGAGTGGGATCAACGATGCAGAACCCGGTCCATCAAAAAGACCATGGGAAGTGTGAGACTGTTAGAAATACACTTCGTGGAGTAGGCGTATCGGGGAAACCACATAAAAAGACGCGCTACAAACTGTACCTCAAAGGAACAGGGCCGTTCGAAAGTGCACATTAAATGGACGGTTTACGTGAGTTGCGACATTTGCGGCGCTGTAGAACGGTAAATAATAGTCCAAATGGAAAAATACTCATACACAAATTTTATGCAAATTAGTTGTTCTACAAAAAATATAAGAATATTTTTTATCGTAGGATTAACTGCAAGCGATATATTTACGTAAAACCCATTTCAACCCTTAATTTCCTGGCTTTATGGGGTAACAACTTTTGAATTGTTGAGCGCACGAGAAAAAGGTATTTCCAAAAGTTGTGAGGAATTTCATAAACTACAAACTTGTATTGATGCAATTTCAGTATCAGAGCAACAGGAAACGAGAAATTGCTAAAAAACCGTTTTCAACACTTCTTCCGATATTGCGGAAAAACAATTTCTCCGATCGATCCGAAAACTTAAAGTTAGACTCAGAGCACAGGCCCCCACCCACCCATTAACCCAAAATGTTGGTACCAAGAATTGCACGTAAAGCCCTATTAACGATTTCCCTGGCGCCTGTACTAATATATATATAAGAACAACTATACAAGAAAAGACATCTCGATCATCGGAGGTTGAGGTGAACGTTTTCTAAGAGGTCCTGGAAGTCCTCGGGAAGATCTTCAGCGTCGCCGAGAAGGATGGCGGGGGGGAACATCTTCTTCGTCCTGAGTCTCCTGGTTTGGAATGCTGGGGTCCTGAGGATGGTGACGGTGTGCTGGTGGTCCTGCTCTATCGCTCGTTGCACGAATCGGCCTCGGAGTTCGGAGAGTCTGCCGTCTATAGGGGGGATGCCAGCAAGGTCGCAAACCTCCTGAGAGGGATGAAACCAGTTCAGGTGCAGCATCTTCCTGGCGACGGCCGTCTCCTTTGCCCTTAGCCTCTTCATAATGGAGCGAGGTAGAGCGCTAAAACAGATAAAACGATAATCAATAACAGGTCGAATAAATATCTTGTAAGTGTGGATGATGGTGCGAGGGTGGCAGCCTCCAAAGCTGCCTCGGAGTACGGAGAGAATGGCACTCCTTCTCGGAATAGAGTCGAGGCATCTTTGAAGCTCGGGGAGCCAGTTCAGGGTGGAAGTAAAATGAACCCCCAGATAGATGACTGAAGTGGAGAGCTCTAGCCTGGAGCTCCATAATGTCAAGGCGACGTTGTTGGGGTCTAGTGAAGGTCTGTTGTGGTGACGTGGGTTTTTAAACAAGATGGCCTGGGTTTTGTTCGGATTGGGTTTGATTCTCCAGCGCTGAAACCAGCGTTCGAGGATCAGAAGTGACGGGGACAGAAGGTTGGAGGAGCGGGAGCTGCTGATGGCTTTCACCCAGATGGCGGGGTCATCTGCGTACTGAAAAAGTTGGACTCTTGGGTTGGGCGGAAATGGAATGTCGGCGCAGAAGGTGATGAAGAGCAGAGGGGTGAGAATCGAGCCTTGAGGAACACCGGCTCTTGGGGAAAACGATCTTGAGGTTTTTCCGCGGACTGTGACCTGGTGTTGGCGGAAGGATAGGTAACTGTTAATGATACGGACAAAGAAAGGATGGATGTGAAAGTCCAAAAGCTTTTTCAGCAGACCGGCATGCCAGACTGAGTCAAAAGCTCTCTCAATGTCCAGCATGACGGCGAGGAGGCATTGACCGGAGTTGATGGCGAGAGTGCCGTCGGTTTGGAGCTGAAGCAGAAGGCTGGTGGTGCTTCGTTGAGGGTGAAAACCATATTGGAAGTCGGGACTGACGTTGTGAACCTCTAGAAATTGTCGAAGTCTAGAAGCAAGGATCTTTTCGAAAGTTTTTCCCAGAACATTGAGAAGGGCGATTGGGCGATAAGATGAGGGAAGGTTGGGATCCTTGCGGGGCTTCGGTAGCATCACCACATTGGCTGTTTTCCAAGCCAAAGTAATGTGGCCGGAACGTAGGCAGCAGTTGAAAAGCTGAGGAGGGTGATAGCTACAGCGGGAAGTTGACGAAGAGTTCGACGGGTGAGCCCGTAGTTCCCTGGGGAGGTATTCTTTCCAGAAGCTAGGGCGTCGAGGACTTCCTGCTCCTCAACGGGAAGAAGAAGGTTGATGTCAGGAATGGCCTGGGCTGGGGGAATGAGACGAAGTGGACGAATACTGGAATTGCCAGCAAGGTTTCGATGAACTTGGACATAGTTAGCTTGAGAGAAGTTGGGGTCGTTCGGAACTTGATGAACCTGTTCCAAGGTGTCAGCAAAGATGTCGGACTGTCGTTGAGGGTCTACCACACCTAGCCACCATGGTGGAGCGGAACCCCAGAAGAGCGTCGCTGCCCCGTGAGGCCTTTCAGCTTCCTCCAGAAACTCGCCCCCTCACGATGGTCGAGGCCAGAACAGATTGTATTCCAACGATGTTCCCGAAATCTGGTGGTTTGGAGACTAACGATGGCGTTGAGGCGATTCCATTGGGTCTTGATTTGGGGATCTCTGGTACGAGTGAAAAGCCGATAAAGGCGCCACTTTTCGCGGATGAGAGCGATGACTTGAGGTGGAAGGCTGATGTTGATGTCCTTGGTAGGGACCGATTGATGAACAGCCTCTTGGATGGTAGTGGAGAGAAGGTCGACAGTGGCATCGACTTCTTGGGTGTTGGTGGGAGCGGGGATGTTTTGGAGGCGATCTTCTAGAAACTCCAGAAAGTCATCCCAGCGAGCGTTGTTCCAGTTCCGAATGGTTCTGAAACCCTGGCGAGGAGGTGGAGAAGCCATGATGTCTGTGGATGCTACGAGAGGGAGGTGGTCGCTGGTGACAGAAGTGCCAATAAAGGCGTCGGCAGTGAAGTGTGGTGCCAGTCGATCAGTGACGATGATATGATCGATTATGGAGCATCCGAGATGGGAAATAAATGTCGGAGCTTGGTTGGGAATTCTGAAGAGGTCTAGAAGAAGAAGACAATTGGCAAGTTCGGCCCCTTTGATGTTCGTGGCGATGTCGCCGAAAGCAGTGTTTCTGGCGTTGAAATCTCCCATGATAATGAATCTACGGTGGGCGGCTGCAAATTCCAGAAGGTTTTCCGGAAGGGGATCATTAGGGGGGACGTACAAACTGAAGACGTGGATAGGGCCTAACGGCGTGTGAAGAATCGCCGCGCAGCAATGAAGATCTGAAAATTCCTCTGGAAGATCTGGGGAAGAAGATGGAAGGCGATCATCGATGGCAAGAGCGACGCCTGCTCTTCCTCTGAGGCCATCTTTGCGAAAGATTTTAAGAGGGAAGAGTTAGAGAGTGTGTGGGCTTCAAATGGGTCTCTGTGATGGAGAGGACGTGAATGTTCTCGGCTTGGACCAAGTTCTCGATAAGAGGACGTTTCCTGGTCCAGCCGTTGGTGTTAATCGTAGCGATTTGTAGATCCATAAACGAAATCGACGTGAGAGGTGGGCAAGGAGAAGAAACAGTTTAAACCAGGGATACGTGCAGCCAGTTGCCCTCATAGGAGACCGCAAACTGCAGGCCAAAGAATTGGAAGATTAGGGGCTTTAAGACCTGCTGAATTCTACCGCGCAGGTCTGGGAAAAGGTTGGCGAGAGTGTTCATAAAGAAGCGGATGATTCTGGAACAGTGGGATCGTCAGCCTTGAAAAAATCCTCAAGAAGGGGAGCATCAGCTGTCTTCAGCGGAGCAGTGGAGTCGACCGTTGCGGCCTCGGCAGGGCGTTTGGGGCATTTCGCGGAAAAAGCAACGTGGTCACCGTTGCAATTTCCGCACTTGGGGGTGGCTTGGGGTTTGCAGGAGGAAGTGTTGTGGTCCCCACCACAAACTCCACAAACAGACTTCCTCTCTTGGCAGCTGGAGGTTATGTGGTCGAATTTAAGGCATCGGCCACATTGGACTGGTTGAGGCTTGGGAGGATTGGAGGGTTCTGCAGGGTAGGAATGGTGAAACATTCGTAACCCGCTGGAGAAGAGAGTGTCTAATGTGGACTGAGAGCTGGTGACGATTCGAAACAACCTAGTTTCTTGGTCAGTGGCCTTGGAACGGATACGCCAGTTATTATTAAATTCAAGGCCAGCTTCGCGGAGGGCTTCCTTCACGTCTTCGGCGGAAACGTCTAACTCTACTCCTCGCAGGACGCAGGAGAAAGTAGGAAGACGGGGGGCGATGTTGCGGCAATCTGGGCCGGAGTGAGAAGAAATTCTAAGGGGACGGCCAAGCTGGTGGGAAATGGACTGTAATTTGGTGTCGAGGTCGAGGCATGGAAAGCTGACACGCGCGGTGCCGTTGTTGAATACAGAGATGGAGCTGATGATAAGCCCGGGATTTTTTTTGAGGTAAGATTCAAGGGCTTTTGGAGTTGAAACATCTTTCGAAAGTCCAGAGATTAGGCGGGTTTTATTGGTGATTGGGCCAGTGGAGTAATTCGAAGAAGTGGAGCTGGTGCGACGCCTGCTGGAGGCGACAGTCCAGGGGTTGGAGTCGGGCTGAAATTCGTCTTGAATCGGGGCAGGAGGAGAAGCGATGTTTTCTTCGACGGGAGAGGAAAACGGAGACCTGGAGTCCTCGTTGATGATTGAAATAGTGGAACGGGTGCGTCTTAATGAAATGGTGTCGGCATGGGTAGGTAGGGCTCGTTGTGAGGCGGCAGATGGAACCTTAGCGATCTTCTTCTTCGATGCTGCATCGGGCGGTGTGACTTTCTGGAGGATAGCAGTGGTCGGAGGCTTCGGCTGGGATGTCGAAGATGATGATTTCGGCTGGGCAGGACGTGTGGGCGCCATCTTAGCAGTCGGGCCCCCGTCTACGCTGCAAGCGTGAGAGGGGGAGGAAGAAATATCTTCACTTGCACCTATAAAGGTAATAATTGGTGATTGTTTCTACAATTACCTAAATAATTTTGTGGTGTGTCTTAGTGTCCTTTATTGTGTTTTGTGTAGTCTCGACTTTGCTTTTTTGACTTTTGCAATGGGGCTACGTAGTAAAAAACATTTGACCTGTGGTAGTCGTCGCCGAAGTATAAAAAAACCAGTACAGAGTACAGAGTAACAAATAAAATGTACCCCATTTCATTATGAATTTATTTGATAAAAATAGCTATTTATGCAACAAGTGCTAAAAGTCGACGTTTATGCACGAGACATGTTAATTATGAAACGAAGCTGAAGACTGAGTTTCATAACATATCTCGTGCATAAATGACTTTTAGCACGCGTTGCAGACAATATTTTATCTATTACCTCAATTTTACTGTTATTAATCCATAAATATGGATTAACAAAGGTTTGCATCTACGACACTTCTAATTTATGTCATAATAAACAGCAGGCCATTCCGCGCGGGCGAATGTTTGCGAATGACAGTAGTCTAGGTCAGTTACGAAATGTTATTATTAATACTCCACATCTGACTGTATTCATTACATAACGCTTTAATTATTTCAAAAACACTTTACCTGTAACGCAAGAAGCAACTAGAATAACTTTACAACTTCACTTCCAGTTCGAAATTGTAGTTTTATAACCTCACTTCACTTTTAGCACATGGGCTAAAAGTAAACAGCTGATGTCTATAACCACAGTAAACTATAAAACGTCACTTTTAGTGAAACAAGCTAGCGCTAAAAGGCCTACTTTTAGTGGTGGTCGTAGATAAAATATTTTTTTACTGTTATTATTGTAAATTTTTTAAAAAAAGACTTTTTGCTGCTACTTGTTTTATGTTAATTTTCTCTGATGTGGTAATGAAAATCTCTGAGTACCTGCAGAACTTGCTATTCGAGGATATGGTTGATTTTATTGCTGCTTATCTTAATCTCTTCACCCCCACCCCCTGCTGCAACCTCTGATTAGTGACGCTCTCTTGGACTCTTCGACGTATGATGGGTTGCTATTGCCACTGCATTTTGGTAGCGAGAAACAATTTTAGGAATGAGCGCTTTCCTATCTTAACTTTTATATCTAAATTTATCCAAAGATACAGATTTTATCACTGTCAAAAAATTTAATCAAATTAATAATTACAATTAATACTAATTTAAACGAGGTTATCGATTATACATACATACATACATTATACTAATTTAATTTATTTTGACAACTTTGGACATAGCATTCTAGTTTAACAATAAATCTAAAAAAGATTGCAGGGGGTGTTTGCAAAATAAAAATAATAAATCTTAAATAAAATATATAGTAATCATAATTATAAGATGTAACATTAATAAAATTATAATATTAAAAAATTTGAATGAAACTGTAAATGTAATAAATGATATGATAATAATAATATAAAATATAAAAATGCTAACAGAAAACTTTTGAGTCACATTTTTTATTCTAGAATTAATTGATCATGATCAAGTTCAAGAATCCGGTGCATCTAGTTCCAGTGCGTCATTGCTATAACCATCCATTCAAGAATTTGTAGATAATTTCAGAATGTGGGATACTAATGGAGTAAAAGCGAAAAGGTGTCACTATTTGATTGGTGAGATAATTGCCATGGATAACCAACCATATAAGCCGTTCACGATCTTTTTGGGTCAGGTGAGGCTATGACCATCTAGTAATTTTGTTGGCAGAACCTCTGTTGCAACTAAACTCCCTCATGGAAATTGTCACTTTTTGTGTTAGGTTAGGTTGTTTTCAGTTTAAGGTTATATTTTCTGAATAGGTACATTGTTGCCGGATCTTCTCTAGTCTCCACATCGACTCGCGTTCTTTTAAATTTGGTCTGTCCTTTTTAAATTGGCGGTAGCATCATTTAATGGAAATTTTTTGTTGTAACAAAATTATTTTGGGCATTTTGACTTTTCCTTTGAGGGAAATTAAAATTATTTTTACACATTTGATAAATCATTTATTGTCTTACGAATATTAAAATAATATATCTGGCAATGTGGTGGCAAGAAAATGTCGAACAGACACTGACAGAAAAAAAAATTGCATCCGCTACATCATCGAATCAGTTAGTCCAACATGAAAAGCAAAAATCATAGCCAACTCTGTCCCAAAAAGGTCGTGAACGGCTTATATACAATTGTAAATGACACTGGGTTTCAAAGACTACTTGCCAAAGCATTACCTTTATATAAAATACCTGAGGATAAATATTTTCGTGAAAAAATTGTTCCAGATATTTATACAGATGCAGGAAGTGTTTGCGAGAAAAATTGTCAAACTTAAACAGCAAGGTGTCACTTACAACAGATATTTGGACTGATCAGTACAATAATAATTCATTCATATCCTTAACTGCCCATTGTTTTGATGGATCACCATCTAGGAATTAATTTGTTTTAGCTATCAAACCATTTAGGGGAACTGCTATTGCCGACATTTTGAAAGACATCTTTAAAGATTGGCAGATTCAAAATAAGATTCATATAGCAGTTGCTGACAATGCTGCCAATATGAAAAAGGGTTTGAAAGATGCTAACATTATTTATGAAGCATGCTTTATACACAGTGTGCAACTGGTGGTTACAGAATCGCTTAGATCCCAGCGTTCTGTTTTGGATACCATAAGCATTGCAAAGAGAATTGTCGGTCATTTTAACCACTCTCAGTTGGCATGTGATAAGTTAAAAGTAATCCAGGAACAGTTAGGATTAACTCCCAAGCAACTTATACAAGATGTAGAGACCCGTTGGAATTCTACATTTTATATGTTACAGCGTCTTTTAGAACAAAAACTGGCCATTAACTTATATATTGCTGAGAATTCTGGTCCTGGAATAACAGATCTTAACTTTAATCAATGGGAACTCGTACAAGATCTTATTAATGTTCTTAAACCTTTTTTGAGGAGATTACAAAAATTACCAGTCATGAAGGCAGTAGTACCTATTTCTGAAATCATTCCATTTGTAAGCACATTGAAAGCTTATCTATCAAAGGATAGTCAAGATTTTTTTTGGTGTTGGTACACTTAGAGATGAATTTAAAAAAACCTGGATCAACGTTTTCAAGACATGCTAACCAAACAACATTTGACAATAGCTACATTCCTCGACCCCCGTTTTAAAAGAAAATTTTATGACAATCGCATATTACATGAAATTAGGCAAATAATTCTTGGTAAAGAACATAACTCAAGTAAGCAGCCACTTCCCTATAATACTGAGGGAAAAAACCATATGTCCAGTAGCAGTGATGAAGATTTACCTTTATCAAGGAACAGAGTTAATAAAAAGAAAGAGAGATTCACATTGTTCTTTTTGGGAATCTTATGAAAATATTGTTGGTGAAGGTAAAGCTTTAAAAAAAAAGGAAAACTTTAGAACTTAAATAACAAAAATTATAAAAGGAAATTAGCCTCTACCGTGCAACATCTGCAACTCCAGAGACGAATCTCCATTTGAATGGTGGAACTTTAATAAAAAAGATATGCGATTACTAAATAATCTGGCAGAATTTTTTTTGTCTGCTCCAGCTGCAAGTGTTTTTAGTGAGCAGATTTTTTCTGATTTAGGAAATATTTATTGTAACAAAGAAACAAATTGATACCTGAGCATGGCGAAAGTTTGATATTTTTGTACCGCAATTTAAAGAAGTTAAACTTTGATTATTAATTAATTAATTTATTTATTTAGTTAACATTTTATATCTTCTTTAACGTTAATAGTTAGTTACTTGTATTTTCCATCCTGTAGCTCCAGCGGTTATTTTATTTTTACATTTTACTTTAAATAATGGTTTAGTAATTTTAAGTTAACTACTACTTGTCTAGTTTGGTTAAAAGGTTGATGTTTTCAATGACCAACATATTGTAACGATCAGGCTGCCGGTCATTGCCCCGGATTTATGACCCAGTGCCCCGATTGTTCTGGAACCTCGAGAAGCGAACTAGCGGTCAGGCGGCTGCGAACGTGTAAGCCACAGCCGCCGGCAGACAGCCTTGGGGCCAGCCGCGGGCGTATGAGTCATCTTCCAGATCGATCGAAAGCGGCCTCGGTGGTTAGTTCACGCGGTGCGTCACCATTTGCCGGAAAAATCCAGCAAGCCCGCGAGGCTCCCAGAAGGAATTATTCCGCGAATATAAATACACGGTCGTCGGAGTTCTAATTCAGTTCCCATTAGACTTGAAGCGCGCGTGATATAAACGAGCCGTGTGAAATAAATAACAAATAAATACAACCATATAAATCCTTACTGTTAAGCTGTATATAAATAATTATTAAACAGTGTATATTTGTTAGAAATAGTTCCTGTAGCCTTCATAATTCTTGTATTTTTAAATAATCATAATTAATCATAGTAAATAAACGTTTAAAACCAGAGCGTCGTATAATTTTTAAATAGCCCGAACGGTAAAAACGTAACAATATTATTGTGCCGTATTTAATTTTTCACATAATGTGTAAATAATATAAAATTAATAAAAATAATATGTTAGAAATAATTTAGTTGTTTTATTAAAAAAAATGTTAAAAATAAGTTTTTACATACAAATAATTAATAAGATAGTCGATCTTAAATTTGCCGATATATTGTGATGGTCTTATGCCCACGACCCGATTCTGCTTGCTGTACAACTTAACAAACAAGTCAATAAGCACAGAGTTGGGGTGTTTTATGTAACTGCAATACTAAGCTTATATTTCAATCAGTAAATGCATTGGAAAAGAGATGCCAGTATTAATAATTGATTTGAGTAAAGAAAGCAAAGAGCAAAGCTTGTTTTTCACAGGGTTGAAGTTGACGTTCAAATTAATTAAATATTAGTTTGTGCAGAATGAATGGCCGAGCCGAAAGAAATGAATAGTCACAAAAAGGTTTGCGAAGTGCATGTCAATGAAGCGTAGATTTCAATATAGCTAAGCAGGGAAATTGTGAGCAATCCAAAAAGGGTATAGGAAGACAGAAGAAAATAATAATACGTTGCAAAGAGCACATTAAAAAGTCAGGCAGCAAGACATAAAAAAGCACGTGAAAAGCAGACAGATGGACATGAAAAAGCAAGTGAAAAGCAGACAGAAGAAGATGGAAAAGCAATTATTAAAAAATGAACTCTATAAAATAATCAGTGCAATTAACGCAAGTGAAATAGAACCGAGTAACTAATAAAACGTGTTTTTAGCGCAAAGAGACCTTTTAAAATTAAGAAATGGACAATATTTTAGTTATAAGAAATTTGTAAATATAATTTGTAATCAAATTCATTTCCATAATGTATTTAATTTGAACAAAATCAATTTCCGGTGCCTTGATAACCATACTAATAGATTGGTTTTTAATAACGGAAATAAGGGAGAACAAATGAATAATTAAATAAAGCTTGACATGTAGTTTTGTGCTCCACTTCAACTAAAGTTTTATATAATAAATTAAAATATTTCGAGCTAAAAAGTATATCATTCTGTTGACCAAGTGTTGAAGTTTATGTGGGATTTTCTGCAACATAAAATTAAATTTTCACCGACAGCACCTTCGACGATCATTGCGAGCCGATCACATCAGGATTCCAATATTGAATTCCGGTCAGAAATAGGGTCCAAAGCCAGGGATTTTTACGGCGACGCATCAGGCAGGAGTGCAGGAGACCGACCAATAGCAAAAACACCGGAGGAAACCGTTCCAGAAGAAGATACCAGCTGGGGCCCCTTTCTGAACATTGCGAAGAACACACCAAATTTTAAGGTACTGTTTTAACCTAAAAGTATCAGTGTAAAGATCGGGAAATTTGTGTGCATACGAGACCAGACCTTGCTTATCAAGATTCACGCATATCCTAGCATCCAGTGAAGGCGCAATTCAAATTATAAGCATTTACCCAAATTTGAGGTTAGGCGAAGGTAAAACAATTGCGATATTTAGTCGGCGTCCCTTCTGACGTCATGTAACAAATTAATGCCTAAAACAAATGATAATAATAACCGCCAAAGCGCTACGATTTGAATAAATACCTCTGCAAATGTTCACAATTTTGAAAATTTTAAAGTCAGGCTTTTCACCCTGCTTTTAAATGCATCTTTAAAGCAGTTCGTCAGAGAGAACTGCAGTTTGAAAGTTTATTAGTAGATTTTTTTGTTCTAAAACTTTAATTTTTGTGATCGACTCCCTTTAAATGAGGGCTATTCTGTTAATTATTAGTAGCAGACCATGGATGCCACTAAAAGAAAAACATTTGCAGAAATTGATGCAGAAATTGAAACACAAAGAAGCCACTAATAGACTAATATCTCCCACAGTAAGCTGGTATAAGCAATCCTGTGTATAATTCACTAAAACTGTGTTCGGTAAGGCTCCGTTACCTCAAAATTGTTCGTTAAATACGGAGCGAGCCAATCGAGGAGATCTGTCGACGTTGAGTAAGTACCAATGCGAGCATTTCAATGTACCTCGATTTGCTCAATGTATTTCAATCGGAGAGCGCGCTCTACCACCGATATGTATTGCCACCGATGTGGATTTGGAACCGACATTAATTGACCACTGACATAAACTACTACCGATTTGCTTTACCACCGACTTGGATTACAACCGATGTGGATTTAGATCCGACATGAACTACCACCGACTTGGTTTACTACCGACTTTTAACATTTGTAACAAAAATATGGTATGTTACCAAACTGAAATACCACCGACTTGGTGTACAAACCGACTTGGATTACGTGATTCACAAATTATGACATTTGTTAACAAACAAACTATATTAACATTTGAAAGTATGTAAGTAAACATATGTAATGAATATATTATTTAACAGTGATAGAAATTTTTTTATAATAACCATGCATACTTGAATTCCCCACATTTCCCGTTAAATCGTTTATTTACCTCTTATAGCGTGTTTGTTGCACTCATTACTATGTTACAAAAAACTGAAATAATCTGTAAATAAATAAACTATTATGTTATAGTTCTTCTATTTGGTATATTTGAGTAATCGTTCTACTTAATTACAAGACTTACAAAAACCTCTACAAAAATAGCTATAATTTAGCTGTCCATGTGGGTAATCAGTAGTGATGTTAAAAAGATAACTAATTCATACTCTTACTTGGGTATTTCGCCACTCTGCAAATTAAAAATATTAAATAAGAAAAATTTTCGTTTAATATTTTTAATTTGCAGAGTGGCGAAATACCCAAATAAGAATATGAATTATGAATTCACGCCACGAAGAAGTTTCAGAGATTATCTTAAAAAGGTAACTATCTGATACACGAGTACTCGTTACCCGACAAGATCTGAAGTAACAGATATCAACTTGCAAAAGTATTCGTTACAGTTTTAAAACAGTTACTGACGTTTAAATCTTGCTTTTTATTTTACTGCCAGCATATGGTGAGCATAAGCCCCGAGCGCAATTTGCAGTACTGGGAAAGAAAGAAGCAAGCAATCAGTTTTGCTTGTTTACGTCAGCTATCACAACTCCATGAATGCAAAGAGTACTTGCCATTCGATGTAATACAAACGGATACTTTAGCAAGTAGCTGAACATTGAGGTACTCTATCCGAACTGGCAGCTGATGTTTGCATGGCGCGCGTAGAGTAAACGAGTACTCGATAACGAGTACTACAAGGAAAAGTAACAAATAGTTATAAGTACTGAAAAGTAACTGACATCACTAGTAATCAGTCTACATCTACCTTCTATGCTATACAAAAATATTTTATTGCAAATCTATTTTTATAAAATCTCTTACACAACTAAATAAAAACAAGTACAAATAGTAAATGTATTAACAGAACACAAACTTTACATCCCCTTCATTAATATTAAAATAAAATGAAGCATACATGGCCTCCTTCATTTTGCACTCAACGAAATGAACACCTTGCTTTGTGTGCATGTCCCACTGGATGGCCTCCCCAATTACAGGTGGAACAACCGGCCCTGCTGAAACTACATTTTCACCGTTTCCATCCAAATCCCAATCAGCCCACAAAGCAACTGCGTTATATTTGGGATTCCTAAAAGACAATTGAGGGATTAGAAGGACGGTTCAAGTGCAACTTTAAGAAAATGGTGATATGTTATGTAGTATGTGGTGATCTTATCTGAACGTTACAAAATTTTAGTAGTATAACAATTCAAGTAAATATATTGCTTTCTAATACCTCGTGGCTACTCAACTATTGGGTGGAAACAGAATTCAGTGCACTCGAATAATTAGTATCCACTCAACATAGAAATCGGATCATTCTTTTAATTGTTTTTGCCAAAAATATTGATCAACATACAAAAGGGTTTAGCAGTATGACAATTCAAGTGAATATATTGCTTTCTAATACCTCGTGGCTACTCAACTATTGGGTGGAAACAGAATTCAGTGCACTCGAATAATTAGTATCCACTCAACATAGAAATCGGATCATTCTCTTAATTGTTTTTGCCAAAAATAATGAACAACATACAAAAGGGCTTAGTAGTATGACAATTCAAGTGAATATATTGCTTTCTAATGCCTCGTGGCTACTCAACTATTGGATGGGAACAGAATTAAGTGCACTCAAATTACTAGTATCCATTAAACATCTAAATCAGATCATTCTCTTAATTGTTTTTGCCAAAAATAATGAACAACATACAAAAGTGCTTAGTAGTATGACAATTCAAGTGAATATATTGCTTTTTAATACCTCGTAGCTCCTCAACTATTGGGTGGGAATAGAATTAAGTGCACTCGAATTACTAGTATCCATTAAACATCTAAATCAGATCATTCTCTTAATTGTTTTTGCCAAAAATAATGAACAACATACAAAAGTGCTTAGTAGTATGACAATTCAAGTGAATATATTGCTGTCTAATACTTCCTGGCAACTCCACTATTGGGTGGGAAACATAATTAAGTGCACTCAAATTATTAGTATCAATTAAACATAGAAATTGGATCATTATCTTAATTGTTTTTGGCAAAAATAATGAATAACATACATAAGGGCTTAGTAGTGTAACAATTCAAGTGAATATATTGCTTTCTAATACATCGTGGCTACTCAACTATTGGGTAGGAACAGAATTAAGTGCACTCGAATTACTAGTATCCATTAAAAATCTAAATCAGATCATTCTCTTAATTGTTTTTGCCAAAAATAATGAACAACAGACAAAAGTGCTTAGTAGTATGACAATTCAAGTGAATATATTGCTGTCTAATACCTCGTGGCAACTAAACTATTGGGTGGGAAACAGAATTAAGTGCACTCGAATTATTAGTATCCATTAAACATAGAAATCGGATCAATATCTTAATTGTTTTTGCCAAAAATAATGAATAACATACATAAGGGCTTAGTAGTGTAACAATTCAAGTGAATATATTGCTTTCTAATACATCGTGGCTACTCATCTATTCGGTCGGAACAGAATTAAGTGCACTCGAATTACCAGTATCCATTAAACATCTAAATCAGATCATTCTCTTAATTGTTTTTGCCAAAAATAATGAACAACATACACAAGTGCTTAGTAGTATGACAATTCAAGTGAATATATTGCTTTCTAATACCTCGTGGCTACTCAACTATTGGATGGGAACAGAATTAAGTGCACTCGAATTATTAGTATCCATTAAACATAGAAATCGGATCATTATCTTATTTGTTTTTGCCAAAAATAATGAATAACATACATAAAGGCTTAGTAGTGTAACAATACAAGTGAATATATTGCATTCTAATACCTCGTGGCTACTCAACTATTGGGTAGGAACAGAATTAAGTGCACTCGAATTACTAGTATCCATTAAACATCTAAATCATATCATTCTCTTAATTGTTTTTGCCAAAAATAATGAACAACATACAAAAGTGCTTAGTAGTATGACAATTCAAGTGAATATATTGTGCTGTCTAATACCTCGTGGCTACTCAACTATCGGCTGGGAAACAGAATTAAGTGCACTCAAAGTATTAGTATGCATAAAACATAGAAATAGGATCATTCTCTTAATTGTTTTTGCCAAATATATTGAAGAACATGCAAAAGGGCTTAGTAGTATGACAATTCAAGTGAATATATCGCTTTCTAATACCTCGTGGCTCCTCAACTATTGGGTGGGAAACAGAATTAAGTGCACTTAAATAATTAGTATCCATTAAATATAGAAATCAGATATTATCTTAATTGTATTTATCAAAAATATTGATCAACATACAAAAGAGTTAAGCAGTAGACAATTCAAGTGAATATATTGCTTTGTAATTCCTCGTGGCTACTCAACTATTGGGTGGGAAGCATAATTAAGTGCACTTAAATAATTAGTATCCATTAAATATAGAAATCAGATATTATCTTAATTGTATTTATCAAAAATATTGATCAACATACAAAAGGGTTAAGTAGTAGACAATTCAAGTGAATATATTGCTTTGTAATTCCTCGTGGCTACTCAACTATTGGGTGGGAAGCATAATTAAGTGCACTCAAATTATTAGCATCCATTAAACATAGAAATTGGATCATTCTCTTAATTGTTTTTGCCAAAAATATTGATCAACATACAAAAGGGTTTAGCAGTATGACAATTCAAGTGAATATATTGCTTTCTAATACCTCGTGGCTACTCAACTATTGGGTGGGAACAGAATTCAGTGCACTCAAATTATTAGTATCCATTAAACATAGAAATCGGATCATTCTCTTAATTGTTTTTGCCAAAAATAATAAACAACATACAAAAGGGCTTAGTAGTATGACAATCAAGTGAATATATTGCTTTCTAATACCTCGTGGCTACTCAACTATTGGGTGGGAAACAGAATTAAGTGCACTTAAATAATTAGTATCCATTAAATATAGAAATCAGATCATTATCTTAATTGTTTTTATCAAAAATATTGATCAACATACAAAAGGGTTAAGTAGTAGACAATTCAAGTGAATATATTGCTTTCTAATTCCTCGTGGCTTCTCAACTATTGGGTGGGAAACATAATTAACACGTTAATCGCCGCAATACAAATTCAGAAATGGGTCTCAAGGGCCACTACGTAGAAGAAACAATAAAACATATCTAATATTGAAACGCCTATAAATAGGCAACCAAATACGCTATCCAAGGGGTAAATGTGTTGTTGGGTATAGGAGGCCACGTGCATTAGGCAAAGCATGTAAAGTTACGCACAATGAGAAGCTACCGTGAATCACACGGCCACGAAAACTTTTCAACGTGAGATGCAAGTTAGCATCACACGGCGCTGTAAATAAAAAGATAGAGATGCACGTTAGCTTCACGTGGCGATTAAAGTGTTAAGTGCACTCAAATTATTAGTATCCATTAAACATAGAAATTGGATCATTCTCTTCATTGTTTTTGCCAAAAATATTGATCAACATACAAAAGGGTTTAGTAGTAGACAATTCAAGTGAATATATTGCTTTCTAATACCTTGTGGTTATTCAAGTATTGGGTGGGAAGCAGAATTAAATGCACTCAAATTATTAGTATCCATTAAACATAGAAATCGGATCATTTTCTTAATTGTTTTTGACAAAAATAATAAACAAATACAAAAGGGCTTAGTAGTATGACAATTCAAGTGAATATATTGCTTTCTAATACCTCATGGCTACTCAACTATTGGGTGGGAACAGAATTCAGTGCACTCGAATTACTAGTATCCATTAAACATAGAAATTGGATCATTCTCTTAAGTGTTTTTGACAAAAATAATGAGCAACATACAAAAGGGCTTTGTTTGTGAACACAAACAAGATATAATCAATTAATGAACAGATTAAACTATTGTGCAACTTATAATTTTCACAGAATTGTATTTCCAAAGTTAATTCGACAACTACATGAAATGTATTTGCACACTTTTTCTTTTTATGATTATCGCTAATAGTTTGACATTCACTTACTTACCCATCGAGGGGAAAATGTGTTTGAGTTTGAATATGTTTAGAATTAAACATAGTTTCAACTTCGAGTTTCACCAACTCCACAACAGAACTTCTTGCAATGCCTGGGTATTCCCACAGGGGCTGAGCCTCCACCTTTGCATCACACTTGCCACTCGAATCCTAAAATGTAATTTTTTGTATAATTTACTGTTCCAATAGCCACCAAGATTACTATACATACCAAAATTAGATCATCAAATGGTTTCATATCAAATTCTCCACATGATCCCACAGCAAGTCTAATTTTTTGCAAATCTACGAACTCCACAACGATGCCTTTAATTGAACAGAATTTGGGTGCAACTACCACATCCTTAGACAAAGAATTTCTCACTTTTCTAACTAAATATGCAAATAACAGGCCATCCCACGGTAAGATGGTGGTTGCAAAATGTGGTAGCCCAAAGATAAAATTGACATCTTTGATATTCTCATTGTTAGCTAAAACCTCTGTGCTCTCCACTACTTCCACGTTGTCCAAACGATTGAATTTGATAAATTCCTTCAATAATTGCGTGGATAAATAATTGTCATCCAGATATAGTATTTTTTTTGCCCCTAGTTTTGCAGCACTAAGCCCGAGATAAAAACCATCGCTTATAAACAGAACAACGCTTTCCTCATTTATATATTTTTTTAATACCGAGATATATTTTGCATTCCTGGAAACATCATTGAGTTGTCCAATTACAGTACGGGAATGGGTAATGTGCAGGCCACAACTACATACGGGTATGACATAGTTTTTAGGTGTCGGTAAAGGCTTGGAATCCAGGTGAAACCAAAGCGAATATTGATCATGACAACTAATTAGATGCAGTTCCTGATTCTGTTTGACGTTAACTGGTTGGGGCAAATAATAAAGAGCTTGCATCCAATGATCCCGCCAAGGAATATCCGAGTTTGTTAAATTGGGATTTCTTTGCTTCAATGGGTGGGCCCAGTATGGAGCACAACTTAAAATAATTTTATTTTCCATATCCATGTCAAGTTCCCACCACATAAATACGATTTGTGCAGTACCGTCACACTTTGCTTTTACTTTGAGCGTATTGCACCGATCAAAAGTTGGTAGCAAATGCTTCCCGGACCAATTAAATCTTAACACAGGCTGCGGGGCGATGATTTCTTTAAAAGAATCAGTAGGTAACTGACTTAACTGAATATCATGTACAGCAGCCGCTCCACTGCAGCTTTTAATCGATGCTGGAGTTTCCAACAAAAGCTCTCCATTTGTATCATAAATATCCTTAAAAGCATTCCATTGCTGAGCAAAGGAACTTTCAACAACTTGAGCATAAATAGTTGCAGAGCTTGGGACAACTATGCAGTCACTTTCAAGTAAGAATTCGTGTGCATGCGAGAAAGTTGTGAAAGCACCTTCACCAATTAGTTCGGTGTCAAAAACCTCAGTAACTAAAATGTTTGCTCGTTCAGGCAGGTCCCCGTTTTCTCCCACAGTTAAATCCGTGCTGTGCTTAGGTACAATTTTGATTTTGTCACCGCACTCGTTTAAATTTACTACCTGCTGAGCACATGCGCTCATGGGAGGGAACGCTTCACACGCAACTACCGAGTCTGCTCCACATTGCACGGCCATCATCGAAAGCAAACCGGTACCTGTTCCAATGTCCAGCACTTTAGCTTTTTTGCCTGAAGCGTGCATTTTCTGGATGGCTACCTTAAGGGCGTCGTGATATTTCTGATTACGTTCAGTGTCGTGCAACATATCTGCAAACGAGGAACGAGCAATCTCCTGGTGGTAGTCATAGTTCTCGTCCTGCCATTCCCAGGTGCTTTCCCCTAAAATAGGGTTTAGTTTTTGAACGCAAACTGACATTTTCACAAATTGTACGCAGCTCGATCTTAAAAATTTGCAGGTATACAAGGGCACCATAAAACGCGTTTACATTTGAGGTTATAATTTAACTCTGTTTTTGTTATTTGAAATACATGACATGATGGTTCAGCAGTAGCAGTGTCGCAAACTCTTCCAAATTCGTACCAACAATTGTTAAAATCCCTACTTTCATCTATGAAGCAAAATGTATGTATAGTTTGACCATCCAAATTTCGTTTTTTATTTTTAAGGTTATAATGTCAAATTTGTTTATTTCTATGCACTCTTCGTGGAAATGTATATAAAGCATCACACAACACTACGTTAATTTTATTATAAGGTACGTATTGGTTAAAAAATGTAAAAGTTACATCTTAACCACATTTTCAAATTAAACACCAAAATATTCAATTTTCAATTAATTGAAAACGGAAAACACAAACGGGAAACAGAAATACACACATTACAAGAACGCTTTAGCAGAAGGGTATTGCAGTGATTAATAATGTTGATGTTCTTTCAACGTCACTTATTGCATTTATTAACCAGTACGTACCTGATAATGATCAGTTTTAATTAAAGTAGGTTTTTTTTCTATAATAACTGTCAAAGTGTTACAATATTGGTAGATATGTGATTAAAACGTTAGGACATTTTTATACCTTGTGTTGGTAGAACTTTTTCAAAACTATGGTTATGTGTCAATTTTGAATGTCAAAGTTTCTTAATTTGAACTCTTGACAAATTTCTTTTCTTAACATGGAATCATCATCATCATCAATAAAATCGGATAAAAAAAAGAAAACCAAGAAATATTTTAAATGCAAAAATGAAGCAAGCGATATTAAAATATGACATATCTGTCAAAATGACAATAATTTTTTTAGTGGAAGAAAAGAACTAAAAATTTATGTACCAACATTATTAAAACTAGGGACCCTGCAGAAATGCAACTTATCCCCTAGAAAGTTGACCTTGAAAATTATTATAGAAAAAAAATGTACTATAACAGTTTTTGACTCGCGGTTGCTGTAAAATTTAAAAGTCGGCTGTGAAATTATTTACTTCTATTATTTTTTTAGACAACCACGTATAGTCGGTTCAGTAAATATAATGCCATGAGTGTAATTCCAAATTTGATCTGTGTTTAGGAATGTACTTACAAAAAGTTACTAAAACAAATAGGTTAAGGGTGTGGCATCTGTCATAAATGTTATAAGTAATTACTTTTAAGGATATTATTCAAATACTGTGTTGAATACTATTGACGTAGAGTTAATTAATAGGTAGTTTTATTACTTTTGATAAAAGTTTGACTGCAAATTTCCGGATAAATATCTACTTTCATACTAAAATACTGAGAATTATTAATTGTCATTGATTGTCATTTTTAAATTCAAACCTGTCTTTATGCAGGCGTGGAAACCTATGCAAAACAAAATACAGATTCTCTACTACAAAAATGTATGCATATGCCAACTTCATAAAAATTAAAATGTTTTGGTGTTAACTGAACAGACTATAATATGAAGTAACATTATCGCGACAACAGCCTACTATAGAAACTTGACAATTTCATATATGTACTAGCACGACATTATATCTTACTAGTCATATCGTAACTGCACAAAGTTAGTCAAATAATCCAGACGATTTTGCTTTATTCGTTGGTATACTTCCCAACAAGCTCATTTTTTATAATTGTATCAATAATAATGTAACAATCAATTTTGTAAACGAAATAAAAACAATTCTTAAAAATAGAATTTACTTTGTGTGGTCGTCTAAAAAATAGTGTTTATAACTCGCTCGAAAGTGCAAATAATATCTGTGCTCTTGTTTTAGATCCGCTAGGGCTCACTACGCTACGTCCTCGTTTGCCTAATCAACACTCGCACGATATTTGCTACTTTCGACGCTTGTTATGAAAATAACTATTTTATCCTACACTATCAGAAAACTAAATTTTCTCGGCTCTATGGAAACGAGAAAGGGCGTTTTTTCCTGGCTAGCCAAGAAACAACATTTTGTTGGACAGCCAAGAAAAGAAGCAGATTTATATAGACACAGTTAGCTTTGAAATGATATGGCACTGTAAGACTATGTCAAATTCGAGGTTAGCAGGTTAGGTTTTGCGCCAGTCTGTGTCAAAACTGACGGAAAACCTAACCTGATAACCTCGAATTGACAGACTTACAGTGCCACCAACATATTATTCATACGTTCGAATTTCCACAGCCGCCCCTTATGTATTTATGTGCTTGTATTGCCTATTTGTCTTGAACATATTTAGCTTTCTGATAGTGTAGGATAAAAATAATATGTAAACCATGGCGGTAAAGTGGTTTTTTGCACACCTCTATTAAAAATCAAGTGACTACGCACGGAACCAACGATCGGAAACGTAAAATTTACAATCATTCTCGCTTTTTACCGCACTAATGCTTGCAACGAGCACAGAGATTTTTCTCGTTTAAAAAATAGTTTAAAAGTAGATTATTGTATCAAATCCGAAGTTTATAATAAAAAAATGCATTTTACAACTTTTATTAAGATAATACAGCAGAAATACTCTCAAAATAATTAAAAATCATTGCAAGCCAAGTCAGCGCCATCTGTGAGAAATTCTATAATACAGAGTCCTGTCACTCGGATTTCCACCTAACCAAAAAAAAAGTGCAAACGATGTACCCAGGTAAATACAAAATCATATAATATTAATTATTGTTTTCTTTATCATGGTTATAAATGTTTATATTTAATGTGCAATTTTCGCAGGTAGAAATAGAAATGCCCGGACATCTTATGGTGTTTTCATTTGTAAGGGCCTTACTTATATATGCATTAGCGACATGGCTAGTATTTGACCCTGAGGGACCTGACTCGGACAAAGTTTCTGCCACTTGAATTTTATTTATTAAAGATTCTTGAATGTAGCCTTCCGCAACTGCGGAGGATTTCCATCCACCATGACGTTTAATTGAAAGAAAGTTACTTCCTTTGTTTGCCAACAATGTTGCGCTGCTTCTGCGAAAGCAGTGCCCCGTATACTCGTGAGGATTTTGCAACTTTAAGTAAGTTGCAATGAAAGATGGTACTTTCCCAATAGTATTTACACCAACAGGTAAATTGACACATTTACCAGAACGGTATGTAAGGAAAAATCTATCATTATTTTTGACTAACAACCTTATTTTTAAAAACTGAGTAATAATTTCAACCCATTCATTTTTCGTTATAGCAAATTCTCTTTTAACATATGTTTTTGTTTCAGGAACAGAAACTAGAATGATATCATCTTTAAAAACAATATCCTTAATCAACATTTTGCAAAGTTCTCCTCTGCGGCATGCTCCAGAAATGCGGTTAGATTCTAGGATTGGGGGCCATTTTTTGGGACCATGTTTTTATTGCATTTTTGCACGTTTCAGACAATTTTAAGACTTTTTTTTTTTTTTTTTCGAAAAAATGAAATTTTTTTCGAAATTTCGAAATTTTTTTTTGCATTTTTACACGTTTCAGGCAATTCTAAGACTTTTTTTTTTCGGTGTAAAAAATTTTTCACTCACCGGACATGAAAACCCCTAATGAAAAAGGGTGACCGCAACCCTCTTCTGCATTACTACTACTACTTGCAATGTAAAATCAAGTGAATTCAAGTAACTTATGACTACTACTAATTACTACTACTGCTTGCAATGTAAAATCAAGTGAATTCAAGTAACTTAGCTTCGTCTCGCTGGGGCGCCCTTTTATACCGGGCGAAAGCTCGTCTCTGATTGGTTGTTGAAAGCTCGTCTCTGATTGGTTGTTGAAAACTATATATATATACTGTATATATAACTATATAACTTAAACTATATATATATACTATATGTATAACTATATACTAGGTTAGGTTAGGTTAGGTTAGGTTAGGTTAGGTTTGGTTAGGTTAGGTTAGGTTAGGTTAGGTTAGGTTAGGTTCGGTTCGGTTCGGTTCGGTTCGGTTCGGTTCGGTTGGGTTAGGTTAGGTTAGGTTAGGTTAGGTTAGGTTAGGTTAGGTTAGGTTAGGTTAGGTTAGGTTAGGTTAGGTTAGGTTAGTGTGTCATCTGTAAGATGCCTGAAACGTGTAAAAATGCAAAAAAAAATTTTTTGAAATTTCGAAAAAAATTTGTTTTTTTCGAAAAAAAAAAAGTGTTAAAATTGTCTGAAACGTGCAAAAATGCAATAAAAACATGGTCCCAAAAAATGGCCCCCAATCCTAGAATTCAACCAGAAATGCCAATAACCAACACTGTCTGTAAATGAATGTTAGATGTGAGGACCATGTTCAAATAAATAAAAAATAATTACCTTCATGAGTAAATATTCTTTGTTTGGTGCATTTATTAAGAATTTTGTGATATGTTCATCATCAAGAACTTGAGATTTCTTAGGACAACGATGTTCGGTTTTCCTTTTTAAAAGGGCTATTAATTTCGGATATTTTGAAATGTCAACATTATTTTTAATGTTTAAACAAGACTTTAACATGCTGTATATTGACCATAACGACTTCTTATGTTCGCTTATTTCTTGAAAATAGGCCAGTAAAACATTTTCAGTATGATTTTTAATTTTTTTCACTTCACACCATTTAACATATGAATTATATGTATTTTCATACCTGTGTCGTGATTTTATTGGCAATAAATTATTCACAGCTACATTTGCTGTGTTTCTAATTTCGGGTGGTGTACATTCCAAGTCTTCTTCGTCCGAAAACATGCTTGAATTGTTCTTTTACTCAAAAGTTTGTCGACCAAAACTTGACAGTTATTTAAATGATCAGATAGTTACCTACATTATCGACATCAACGCACCGACTTGATTTTTTCCGACAAATTAAAGGCGAATAATTTCTATATTTATATTTTTCGGCATTGTGGAGGATCCGTGCAAAAAATAATATACAAGACACGTGCGGGAACAGTTTTGCTTTATTCGTGCGACATTCTTCAACTCGTGCGGTACCGCGCACTCGTATAAAAACTGTCGCACTCATATGCAAAACTGCTGTTCCCGCACTTATCATGTAAATAACTATTCCAGGCTTCAAGAAGTGCCTGTCCATATCTTCTTTCGTCCTGGAAAATAACCACTTTACCGCCTACGTATATAGAATCACTGCCTCGTACACTTACAAGCCATGCTGTTAGACTTGACAACATTGCATCTCTGGTACTTGGTGGTCCTAAATTACAGTACTCAAATTTGAAATAATTTTGTTCTAAAGAGCACAGTTTTACTCTTTATCATAGTTCACTGTGTAATTAATTAAACATAGCTTCTGTAATTATAACATTTATTTACATACTCAAGTAATACAAACATGTAACAGTATATTTATAAAAATAAAACAACTTAACCTATGTAACCCATGGATAAAAGAACATTTCTGTAATCATTTTAAAGTTTGTAATTTTCTATACACCACTGCTGATTGGGAGTACAACAAAAATGCAAAAACTATGGTCACAAATTCGTTAAAAACCCCTCACCACACAAATCTTTAACAACTGCTAAATACGTATTTCGACAGCCCCGCTGTCATCATCATTAGTTACGAAAAAACTTACACAGCAAAAAAGCAACGATATACTCGTGACCAAATCACAAATGGAAGTGGGCGATGTCCGCACATTTTACATCTATTTATACTGTCTGACCCGGTAGACGTGGCGAGGCCGAAGGCCAATGAACATGGCCGACGGTCAATGTAACTTCAACAAATTATACAAGATGGAGGAAGGTATTGGTCCACCATATTTGTTCAAAAATGTATTATCTCGGTTCTTAAAAATAGCCAAGCTTTCAAAAGAATTTAGTTGCTTTGTTGAAGTTAACGCCTTTACAATTTTTAGGTCATCCTCTTTTATACTATGACCCGTTCCGTAAATATGTTGGGCGATACTCGATTTTTCGAATCTGTTGAATCTAAAATGAGCTAAATGCTCTTTAAACCTAGTACCAAAATTACGACGTGTTTGCCCAATATATTTAGAATCACAATGGGAACATTTAATTTTGTAAATTTCAGATCTCTCTAAAGTCCTCAGTAGAGTGCTTTGTCCTCAGTTTGTCTTTCGGATTTCCCAACAAATTTCTATTATTGTTCGAACCATACAGAACTTTATGGCCCGATTCTTTAAAAATGTTTGCTAGGCCCTTTGTAGCCGGGTGAAAAGGAATTTTGATGTACTTGAATCCTTCACTTCTAAGACTGACGAGAGTTGTGGAATTTCGAACATGCAATTTTATTTTTGGTTTCCTAATTAAATTATCGATAATTTTAGAAGATAAACCATTGTACACAGCGATGCTTTTTATGGTCTAAAGTTCAGTGGTATATAGATCTTTGTTTAAAGGAAAGGTTAACAGTCTATGCACTAAGAAATTTAGAGCATCCATTTTGTGTTGAAAACAATGATTTGAATCCGCTAAAATGAATCTGTTTACAATGGTTCCTTTTCTATAAACATCGAATTCCAAGTTATTTTTATTTCTTATTACTAAAGTATCTAGAAATGGCAGTTGTCATTCGTTTTCCATTTCATATGTGAATTTTATGCTAGGAAACTGATTCAAAAAATTAACAATACCTACTACATTTAGATAGAATATCGTTGCCTTTTCCCTGTGTAAGTTTTTTCGTAGCTACTGATGATGACAGCTTGGCTGTCGAAATACGTATTTAGCAGTTGTTAAATATTTGTGTAGTGAGGGGTATCTAACGAATTTGTGATATTTTCAAACCACAGGCTCCAGCAGTGTTTTATTAAAAAACTATGGTGGTACTACTGTAAATA
This sequence comes from Agriotes lineatus, assembly GCA_940337035.1. Lineage (NCBI taxonomy): Eukaryota > Metazoa > Arthropoda > Insecta > Coleoptera > Elateridae > Agriotes > Agriotes lineatus. Next base: position 96,363 of record CALNHX010003022.1, read on the forward strand.
ATCTTATTTCAACCATATATCTAATACTTACTATATTGCTAGCGGCTATGAGTGGGAAACTCACCGATGAAGTGAGACACACAACCAACTCCTTCATGTATACGGTGAGCTGTGTGCAAGCGCGGCGGCGTCGTCCGCCCAATGGGGAAGTGGTCACGTTTAGAACTCGCTTCTAAAGGCGGAGTTCGAATTCTCACGCATGCGCACGAGACGCGTTATACTCGAAGTGAGACTATGTCGGCGCCGTAATGTTTTCTGAAGTTTCCAGGCCCTACCAGCAATATATGTGTATTATATATATGATTTAAACATAATAAACTTATCTGCTCGGTAACATCTAAATATGTGTGACATAAATTGTGACATAAACTTCAAAAAATTGCTGATGTTATCATTTAAAAACACTTTTACTGTTTGTGCATGTCTTTCCAATGTTTGTCTTCTTCTACATTTAAGATTTGTTCTTTCTTGAGACGCGTTCTCCGACAAATATGTTGGTAAATTTGGAAATACGCTTTGGACAGCATTTTCAGCTTCTGCAGTTTCTCATTTTTATCTCTAACGTTTTCAAATGACTTTTCCATTAAAATGTATTTCACACATGACAGCACATTTTGTTGGGGTCCAACGTTCTCGTGCTGTTGCACGAAGCCATGCTTTCTTTCGGATCTTGTCCATTGGAAAAGAAAATGTTCGTGTAGTTTGCATACGATTTTCTTTGAGGGTACTGTTGTGGTTGGTACACAGCGTTCGTCTTCGTGGCATTCTAAATATAAAATTAAAAGTTTCAAGAGATACGGTAAAAACGAGGTTAGATTGTTACTTACCTCGGTTTTATTTCAGTAAAATACTTAATAAAACCCATAAATACTAGCATCAATTTTACTTTCACTTATCACGAACAGTACAGTATATAAATAAATGTATTTTTTTAAATTTAGAGCAGTTCAGCACATTAATATTTAATCACACGCCACATTTGAACAGACGTTTTTATAAATAAAGAGTACAAAAATTGGTTTACCAGCAGCCTTGCCAAATCTCCAACAGTATGGCTTGTAAGTGTAGGAGGCAGTGATAATATACTACGAGTATTATGTTATAAACATTGTGCACAGCTCGCTCCAATTTGGATGGCAATTTTAGAGAAGGGAAATTATCGCCACTATTTATACAGGGTATCCATTTAGTGCGACGGTCTCCGATTATGTCATTACTTTTTTTCCGATAAAAAGTTTCATTGAGGCAATCCTAATGGAGTTGAAGAGGGCACAAAAAAGTTTGACTTGAAAAAGTATTGATTTTGTAAACAGAACACCCTAGATTTTTTACGGATATTCAAGCCTCTATAAATTTTACATTCAACTATATAACTTTTCTCTTAAACTCCTTTCAGCGTATCCAACTTATGAATGTAATTAGTATTTTTAGATCAATATCAAGCTTTCATTTAAAACGTCACATTTTATTTAGCGTATGGCATACAAGGCATTACAAATTATATAATATAATATAGTGTATAAACATATGCAATATGGAGTCAATACAAATGATAAAATGTTAATAAAACATAGACATAAAATATATAGACAAACAACGATAATTATACTAGCAAATAATTAAAATATTATGATTAAACATTGATATCTAGTTTGCTTAACCAGTCTACGGCTTCTGACTTTGTTTCGAGAATATCCTGCCAGGGCCCTGGGTAGGCTCTTAGGGAACACTCGGATGCAATATGCTGCATTTTCTGATGAGCATGGCCGCAATCACATTGTGGGGTAGTGATTTTGCCCCATTTATTAAGCATGTCCGCACATCTACCAAATCCTGTGCGGAACCTGTTTAGGGATACCCAGGTTTTACGGTTCAGGTTGAATTCTGGAACTGGCTGATTGGTAGGGAGTGCGTTGTGAATGTGCGGTTGCGTGCTGGCTTCCCACCTCTCTTTCCATTCTTCATTAGGATCGTAGTTTTCCGACAGCAGCGATTGGGACGTCAGTAGTGGGGGATTTTTGGATCGTAATCTCCATTTATTAAAATACTCGGCCATGGTGCGTAGGTCTTCTGTCAGTATGTCTTCTGTGGTTTCTATAAGTCGGTCTCTAGCTGCTAGTGCTATATCGTCCGCATAGCAAAATTTGCGGGAAGTAGTTTGTGGAAGGTCCGATATGTAGAGATTAAAAAGAAGAGGGGCTAGGACAGAACCCTGAGGCAGGCCGTTGTGTAACTTTCTTTCTTTGCTTAGTTTCTCGCCCATGGTGACTTGAAATCACATAACATCTGGTTTATCAAGCGGACAGTTGTTCGGCAGGGGATTACCCGTAAAAATTTGTAGATCAGGCCCTCCCGCCAGACGGTGTCATAGGCCGCAGTTAAGTCGATAAACACTACGGAGGTTTTTTGTTTATTTTGAAAACCGGTCTCGATATGCGTCGTCAGGGCCAGCACTTGATCGCAGCAATTACGACCCGGTCTGAAGCCCGCTTGCTCTACCGGGACTGTTTCCAAATGTTTTTCAGCGATTCTGTTATATATGAGCCTTTCTAGTAGTTTGTAGCCATAGCTCAGCAGGGAGATGGGCCGGTAATTATCCGGCCGGTCACTTGACTTTCCAGGTTTTAATAAGGCTATAATCTTGGATTTCTTGAATTCTTTTGGTAGTTCGCCAGTTCGGAGAACATTGGAGAACATTTTGCATAGCCACGATCTTGCCTTTGGTCCCATGTTAATCAGAAATTCATTATGAATCGCATCAAATCCGGGGGCTTTGCCAGGTTTTAGGGTATTTATGGCATTTTCAATCTCGTTGTCTCTGAACGCCTGAGAGTAGGTGTCTATATCTTGTACTGCTTTCTTCAGATTACTGAGTTCTTTTTTTACTTTAATGGTATGTTCTTTGTTCGATGGGGCCCGGGATAGGTTCACGGTTCTGGTGGCTATTTGGTCGGGAGTGACCGTGTCCGCTTTGTTTGTAACTGGTGTTGCTCCCCCAAATTTCCTTAGTAGGCTCCACGCTTTCCTACTCGAGTGTTTGAAATCGATATACTCGACGGTCTGTGCCCACTTTCGCTGTCTTGCTTCATCTAGATGTGATAAGAGTTCATCGGCAATATCGGAATCTTCATGCTCTTGGAGTGTATTATATAGAGCTTCTGCGTTCTCATCCCATCCCGGTATGTACTCCTTTCGAAAACCTCTTGGAATGGCCTTCTTTGCTGCTACAATAACAGCTCCTGTAAACCTATTCCAGTTATTTATTTTAGGGGGAATCCATTTTATGGACTTTTCTAGGTAAGCTGCGTACATGTTCCAGTTTGCTTTATTGAAATTCCATCGGGGTTTAGGCATGGATGTAATAACTGGGATTTCAAGCCATAGTTTCAGCAGCACGGGACGATGTTGTGAGTGAGGGAATGTGCTTAGAACTCTCCTGGTGCATGGTATTGGCCGGTCCTGTTTATTTCGGCTTACAAAGCATAAATCAGGGTTATATTCTCTTCCCCAAGCTGCTGACCTAAAAGTACCCCTATCTTTTGCATCAAATATTAGTTGTAGGTTATTGAGTTGAGCCCAGTCATTTAGAGCTATACCGTGATCATTGTTGTTGGTGTATTTCCATGCTTGATGGTGGCTATTGAAATCGCCAACGTAAACGGCAGGGTGTTCAACTGTAGGTAGTATAGGTTCAGGCCAAGGTAAGCCAGGAGGCTTATAGATATTCACAATTGTCGTGTCTGCTAGTTTAATAGTAACCATGTCTACTTCTTCAACGACTTCTGTTGCTATCAACTGAGCAGTATCAATATTGCTTTTCACATATATGGCTATGCCGTAGGTATAGTGGTAAGTTGCCCCCATGAGGGAGTAACCGTAGATCTTTCCTCTTTTTTTAGCTGTTCTTCGTTAGCGGTGTGAGTCTCTTGTATAGCAATTACATTAATGTTGTTTTCAAGAAGCATTTTGGAGAGATATTCGCTCTTTGCTCTAGAAATGCTTTCAATGTTTAGCTGACAAATCTTGATGCAGTGGTCAAGATTTCTAGTCATAGTTGTTTAGTTCTTAAAAGAACCATTCATTTCCTTGTATAAAGTAGCCAGGACAAAGATTTCGTTGACTGGCTGCCAGTTGTGCTAGCTCATTTAGCGCTATCCAGGGTGCACGTGTAGCCTAGCTTTGCTACGGACGCGAACTAGCCTTACACCCCTAAAACGTCACATTTTCCGCACGTTTGAATACTTCTTCCATGAAAATTGTGGGGGTTGTCATCTAGGGCACAAATATTTTAAAGTTTTATAAAAACGAAATATTTTAATACAAGGTGTTAAAAATACTGGTTCCAATATCAATATCTTCAATCTTTGATTATTCGATTTTTTTAATGTAACACTATATTTTATTATATACAGGAATACATAACGCCTCAAATTGTCTTTATTTTGACTGCCACTTGTGTTAGATATTCTAGGTTATGTTGACATTCAAATTTACGGCAAAGACGTAATTCGAGCGCTAATATTAAGAGTGCTACAAACGCCACTTTTGACACTAGAAACTGTGCAAATAGTTGTAATTTTGACACGATCGTAGAAAAATATAATTTCGGTTTGACAGACAGATATAATTAAAATGGCCGACCTCCGGTTTCACCGGAAATGTCATTAAGGTTCCGAGTGGTGTAGCTTGAACAATTGTCCAAGTACGATCAGTAGAGTTAAGCAACGCTCTTTCTGGCCAGAACTTGGATGGGAGTTCCACGGCTGCTTCTCTCGGCGCCTCGTAGTACGGCTGCTTCTCTCGGCGCCTCGTAGTACGGCTGCCACGGAAATAGTTTATCCCGGATGTCATAATAACATCATGACAGTCGTTAGTGGAGTTGGAAGTTCCCATAAAAATGTACAGCACCGCCTATAATTGGGTTAAACGACTGTTGGTTGAGAACTAAAATAAATAAAACTTTGATCTTTTAAATAAATTCCCCCGAATATTTTACTTTTTTCGGAGTGTACGGCTACGTCATACGACAGTGTTGCCAAATTTTCTTAGAAATTACAGAAAAATATTTAAAAAATGTATTAATCACACATTTTTCAGCTCTAGATACAGATAAAGTAATGCACATCGTTAGATTGGTAATTAATTTTCTATATTTAAAAAAAACACGTTTTGCAAGCTTTATGAACGATTTTTTATTGATCTAAATGATGAAATCGCTATTATAATAAGCCACCACAGTAAATTAGAAAAGACGTTTTCTAGTCACGGCCTTCTTTGATAACAAATTTAATTTGAAAAAATAAATATTTGACATTCAAAAACTACATAAAATATACAGACTTTAAATTTAAAAAGTCGATTGTTGTAACTATATTTATCAGAAATTATGCCTAGTATCGCCTTATAAAATTTTATCTAAATCGATTAATAAATAAAGAAGATATAAGCATGGCCCTAGTCTCATTGTCACCCGGTATGAGCTCCTAGATATAACCATGACCTTTATTTTTCTGTAGATAGGCTCATATACTTTTCACAGGTTGCTTTAAGCTTCATTAATTGTCTTTGGAGGTTGTCTTCATTTTGCTCGATTAGCACTACATCATCTGCGTAGCATACTATATTCACGCTTTTCATTCCCAAGTTACACCTCCTCAGGTATTTTACGTTTTCTATTATTTTTTCCATTATCACGTTACACATTAGAGGGGTGGGTTTTTACTCGTTTACCTGCTATGATATATCGTTCAATCGCGGATCTAGACCAGCGAAGATCGATAATAAATGCTTTAGGACGAGGTTAGCAGCTTGCCACAGATGAAAATACACAACGCTCACAAGCCTCAGAATTCGACAAATTTAAAGATGATGAGCAATGCGATTAATGAACGAAAATAGAAAAACTTAAAAAAGGTCAACACAATTCGTGTCGCAACATTAAACACCAGATGATGGAATTGAAGAGATCAGAAGATTATAGTGGAACTAGAGAAAAAGAACCTCGATATATGCTCAATATCAGGAACGAAAGAGAAAAGTAAAGGAATATAGGTCTTCAATAACTACTAAAATGCAACTGACCCCACCGCTGTGAGCCACATTGAAATGAGTCGTTTTGTTACCTTTCCGTTAGGATATTAATTATGATGAGATGTTTCTTACGTCTTGGTATTTTTATAAAGTAATTGCCCTTCTGTTACCAAGCTAGCTCAGTACACATAAAACTCGTAATTTGTCTTAACTCATGGCTACGGGAGGTCAATATCTGCTAAAACAGAAAGCTGACCTGCACTTGTATTATTCTCAGGGCTGAAAATAACTTCAAACAATACGCACAAGAAAGGCCAATTTGATCACAAAACTAAACATAGATATATTGACCTTTTAAATGTACATAAAACAATAAAAAAAACAGAATTAAATCCAAAAATGGCTATTTCTAAACACATCAGTTTTAAAATACATTAACCTGAAATATCTTGGGCTACACGCATTTACAAATCAAATATTAGCAGAATAATTGAATTTGCAGTACATTTACATTTCAGTAACATTAAAAAGATATCAAAATAGCTGTTTTTAATACGCGAACATTAAACTGCATCGACATTCGACGTCAGGATTTGATGCATAAAAATCCGGCTTCGGTATTCGCGTACCTATTTATTTGTCTATGAAGCGCATGCCTGTACGATCGTAAAATCGTGCTACAGCCTAAAGCGGATGCTGGTCTCTCAATCTGCATACATGCTCTGTATCAGGTTACCTTAAATTCGTGTCCTGGGAACGGGTGCGCAGCGGATCATGCTGGCTTACGTTAGCAAACTTGGATGACTCAATCTACGGAACCTTCCCACGAATGCCGCTGGATTCTGACTATGGCGCCTCTTTGGCGGCTGACGTCATGGAACAATCGGGACGTTACGAAACTCGTTGGCGGCTTAGAAATTGTATATTTACTCTGTACACGATTAAACTAAGGTACAATTCATTCAAGATATTTCTTCCTCCCAGCACGCTATGTTAAGGTGACATTTTTGTTGGTACGCATGCTAAATAACTAGATATGACAAAACTGGGTTATGTTGTTTTCAATTTGTGGTTATGATTTTTAAAGGCGTGCACTGTTGCCATTTAAATTTTTGTCTCCCTCCGTAAAATTCTTAGCATTTTGACATTGAAACTATAACAATGTCAACAAAGCAGATGTAAAAAATGTCATAGATTTTTCATGTCAGTTTGACTTGTATCACAGTTAATGCATGCAACACAATAAAAACATATAACAGCCTACTGGGAGGAGGAAACGACGTGAATTGATTATAACACTTACTCGAAGTGTAAAGACTGGCTTGTGGCACACAAACGCTATTGGCCGCAAATTCTATTTATTGCGCGGCTTCACCCATTCTTATTTAGCTCATCGACGTGCGCCTTGATGCTTGGCGCGTCCGCGACTGTTTTAAGTTTCTCTTCAACACAGTTGAATTCGCGTTTATCGCTGCACATACAAAATCGACCTCTTCGCACACTGAATCAGAACAGTACTCGCGCACTTTGTTGTATTGCTAGATAACAATAATTAAACCTAAATACTAATAATGTTTTCCTATATCGTACTTCGTGTTTACTTCATTCCATTGTATTCCTCTTGACGCTACTGTCGACTTTAGTTTCTCCCCCTAGATCTTCCTTGGTCTGCCTATTCTGGTTTTTCCTGTACGTCGAGCTTCTAGTGCTTTTCTCCCTATTTTGTCTTCGTCCATACTCAAAAGATGTTCAATCTACCTTTCTTCAGTACATCCACTGCTTTTACTTTAAGGTATTTCCTGTATTTTAATTTTTAATTTTGCCTGTTCTCGTATTTCCTGCTATTTGTACGCCTTTCATTTTCCAGTGTCCACCCTAATACGTTTTAACTTGTTTGTTATTGTCTTTTATTACTTCGTCTATTGCACGCATGAATAACAGTGAGCTTATTAAACAAATTTTTCTTAGTCCTATTCTAGTTCTCACGATCTTTGAGCTGTTAATCAGGGTGCTTTAATTGCTCTTATTCGCATTCTGTTAATACCTTCATTCTTTAATAGGTTCCAAACTTGCTCTCTGTTGATTGTATGCTTTCTCACTGAGTTGCTACATGGTAAATATATGGTCTTATACGCAAAGCCGCTTTGCGAATCTTCAAATATCCCTTCTAAAATTGTTCTTACTCTTTGTTCTAAAATATTTCCGAATAGTCCTGTCAAAATAGACATTCAAGGTTACAATAATTCGCAAGAAGCTGAATATTGGTACACATGTTGAGAACACCATCATAAACAAATTGTGAAAAATCCCCATCGATACCACGTGATAATTGCATGATCTACAATTTTTGTCTGACATATTTTTATGAAAATCGTACGACACTCATTAATGACCAATAGAAAAATTCGTTCACGAGCCGTAACCAAGACAATAAAAAAATGTCTTGGAAATTTTTTGTTGGTAGACCAACCTAACTGTGAGGGTTTGTGGCGTTACGATTTTCTTACCGAATCTGCATTCGAGCATTAATTCATATCCGGAAATTATTTTCGTGCATTCCAACAACGTCCTAATTTGCCCTTGCGTCCAGCTCGGGCAAATTAATACGACGTTGTTGGACCGCACTCAAAAAAATTTCCGGAAAGAATTAATGCTCTTATGAGATTATATGTGATAAAACTGACCGTTTGGCTGAAAAATGCAAAAAACCTATTTTTGCGAACTTTGACCTTGAATAAATTTTTTTTGCACACATGGGATCCTTGAGGATTTTTCACAATTTGTTTATGATGGTGTTCTCAACATTTGTACCAATATTCAGCTTCTTGCGACTTTTGTAAGCTTACCACTAGTTTTCGAGCTAACTTAACCGGATTAACAACAAGGTGATTTCTCTGTAATTCCCACAATCTCACATATTTCCTTTTTTTGGATAACGGCGTTATTATCCCTCTTTGCCAGTTTCTTGGTGCTTCTCGTTTTATTAAAACTTTATTCATCAATTCCAGCTACTTGTGTTTGCCTGATATCTCCATGAATTTGATCGGCTCTGGGGTTATGCTTACGCCCGCCGCTCGTCCCAGCTGTACCCGTTTTATTGCGCCTTCTAATTCTTGCCCAGTTATTTTGCGGCTACTGCTGTGTAACTGGTATCTATCCCCATTTTCTTCTTGTTGCATATCCCTGTTGATTTCTTCTCCTGATATTTGTTCACTTACTGCTAGCAGTTTCCATCTTTCAGTTTCTTTTCTTTTCTAGCATTTTTTATTTCCTGTGTTCTTCTTGTTGTCCTTCTTGTCATGTTATTACCGATTTTTACTACTCCTCAGGCTTCTTTTGCTGCCGCTAAAATATTGCATCGTATCAATTTTGAAACGGATCAATTCGTGCCACCTGTATTTATTCAAATTATATCTCTTCATTATACGATAATCAGCAATGAAGCCTGACAGTAAGTGCTCTTGTATTTATGCACGTAGTTTAGTACTATAGAGTGATATTTAATGTATGCGCAGTCAATGACTATCTATAAGTGCGGTGTGCTATGAGTGCGTGAATAATGCGCCAACAATGCAGTTTTAGCGCGGGAATAACCGGTCAGTATGGGAATCAACGCCGGAGGCCTGCAAGAAGGGCATTCAAGCCCAAGTGACTGAATAGCGCCGATCGGAGATTCGCACTCAGATTGTTAACAAGTGCAGGTCGTTGCGAGTTTGCTGATCGAATTCGCGAATTGTCAGCAACACGAAGCGGGCTAATAACAGCCCTAAACAGCGCATAATATATTGTGTGGTAGCCGGCATTATTCGCCGTCGGCTCATCGTGCCTCTGAAAAAGACGCCAGCACCCAAAAGCAGCCAAATCCTGCCGCAGTTGCAGCCTTGTCAGAAGACAGCTATCGTTGCGACATCATAGGAAAAGTACCTGCCTTAGTACGTATACAGCTATAACACTTGGGAGCCCTCAAAAGCCAGTTTAGTTAATAGCCATAATCACCGTGCAAGCGAAATATTATTGCACCAGCTGGAGCCATTACCCTTGTGATTGTTAGCACGGGGAATTACCTACTGATCGAGCGTCGCAGTTACGTCATCTCAACGTGCACGCACTATCTTCGAAGGCCGGTATCCGGTTACGAGTCTGTTCAAGAAGGGAAAGTGCACGCTATTTAACTTTGCGCCGTTTAATGAACTTCTACGTATCTGTTTGAACCATTTTCATATATGTGGCGTGTTAGCGCTGTATTTTGCATGTACTTATATGTATTTTCTTGTTTATGTATTGGTTTGCAGATTATATGTCTTCATTGTAAACTGTTTAGCTTTTTATGGTCATTCATATTTGCATTGGTGAGTACAACATTTCAGGTGTCCACGAGCTGGCCTTAAATAATATTAGTTTGGTCTCAAATAACCTTAGCTTGCTCTTAGCTGCACTGGGCAAATTAAAGTAGTAATTCAGTAAGTGTAGGTAGGTAAAAGAGGGACAGTGTTACAATTTCCACATCGCTTTAATACTTAGTGTAGGCTATTTTCTTCTGTATCATTGAGGAAAAACCTTACAGATGATTTCATGCTGTTAAATATTAAAAACATAATGGGACCAAGGACAGAGCCCTGGGAAAGTCCACTGAGTCGGGAAAAGGCTTTGAGGTAGTTTGCTGTATACGCATTTAAAATATTTGCTTTTGACCGTTTGTAGCGATTGCATAATATTAGTTTTCACTTAATTAGTTTCAAAATCGGCGTGGACATGCAATGTTTATTTATGTTGCGTTATTGGTCAACACACGCTACATAAAAAGTTTATTGTTATTGCGTCAGAGATCACTGATCAATTCCTATCAACGTCTCTATCAGTTGAGAGTGTTTCCATATTAAGCGATCCTAAATAGTATATTAGAACACGAGTTTTATAAAACTTGTATTTCGACACGAGTCCAGTTTGCAGCACGACTGCCGAAGGCAGGAGTGCTGTGAAGGACGAGTGCTCGGAAGTTTTATAAAACGAGTTTTTTATGTAATTTTTTCTAATTGGCAAGTTAAATACCGTTTTACTACAAATAACGTCAATTGTTGGTAATTTAGGGAATTTTGTAACAGTTGGTAACAGTTTTATTGCCAAGCATACATTTAAAACAAAATTTTAAATTTGAATCAAGTAAACTCACCATAAATATCATTTTTCGCAAGCGTTCGCAAGTGAAATTGCAAAATTAGTGTGGATTAGTGTGAATTAAGAAATTTTCTGCACTCCGCCAGAAATACGGCAAATTTACCAAAATGCTACGGTTAATTTACTGTCATTAGTGTCATTGGCTATAACCTTAAACTCACACTGACATTTCGTGCAATGTCACCAACCGAAAAAAAGTTGATTTCGGGTTTGAAAATGGTTCATGACCGCACTCAAAATGGATGCGGTAACGGCTTTGTTAAGACAGCAAATTAGAAAAAAGTTATTTACATTATCGTAATTTGCGGGCTACTAGTTTCGCATTTTAGGTTTTTCCATGTTGGTTAATTCTCATGCATTTGCATAGCTGCAATTATGATTGAGTGGTTGTACCACCCTTAAACGAGGGCTGAGCAGAGCTCTAGCTAGATCTAACCCTCGGTAGAATATGGCGTAAATCAGGACCAAGCCACTGCTCTTAAAGTTATATAAAAAACTCATTAGTTAAAATGGGATATAGTCGTTATTCACAACATAAAAACAAATTTAGCTACCAAAACGAATCACCACCTACCTTGGAAGCCTCTTACTTCAACATAAATCTAAAAAAGAACACGAACAGGTTCATAAGGGGTCGTAGTATAACTAACAAAGAAATATAAACCAGCAACAGTTAATAGAATTCAATATTTAATATTTAACAGTATCACAAACAGTCATCGTAATTAAGAAAAAATGTTAATTAAGACAATTCAGGTAAAACCTGACGCTCTACAACAATAAATAACAAAAGTTTGGAGTCTCTCAAATCAAACACACAAAAAAATGAATTATTAAAATTAAAATAACACATTACAAGACATTAAAGTTCGACTCCAGCAGCATTATAAGTCACAATTATAATAAATGGCCAATTATTGAAATCTGAATGCCATGCAAACATCCAGCTCACTTTATGAAACGTAGCTTACTTCAACCGGCTTGAAAACTGTAAAATTGAAATTATTGTGAGCCTGGTGCTCAAGGACACACTGCGTGAGGTTTTTACAGGATGCATACACAATTTCTGCTATCTTTATGTGAGAACGCCATGGACGTTGATAAAACTACGTATACGTGTGGTTTTTTATATTCGAAGGTCTTTGCATCAAAACACGCAATACTGTAGCGGCAATCGCCTTTATCGACACAATCAATCGCTGAACTTCAATTTGCATGTACTTACTGTTTTATACGATGTTTATACAAACGTTCTCTGAAGCGACCGCTTGAGAGAAGATTTCTGCAGGACGCTGCAGTCCTGGAGGAATTATATGGCATGGCATACGGGAAAACTACAATGCGGCTGCCGTTATGACTTTATGCCCAATAACAAAAACAATACGCCGGGAGGGTGGCAAATAGGCCTAGTTACCACTGAATTAGTACACAGCAAATAAACAAGAAACATATCTCACCAAAGATGGAAATCGGCCTCACGTAAGTTTTCGGAAGGACGCCGCTTGAAACTTACGCCTCATTTGTTGACAGAAACAAATTACGGCTAGAAAGCAGCCTACTTGATCAAGCCATTTAAATCTCTCAGAAGGCTTGAAATTGTGCGGAGATCACAGCCGCCTTGACGAGAGATTGCAAGCCACTCGAAAAATCTTGTTACAGGCACCTTTCTTATTGAAGGTCGAGCACCTTTTCGGAAAAACCCAATTCTGCAGAATGCAGAATTGTTTGCTCTACAAAAAATCTATTTACAAGTTTGTTCTAAAATAATTAGGGAAGCAAATATTGTCATATGAAAAAATTACCATTGAAAACCCTATGGTGCGTAAAGCATTTCTACACCCTGTATACCTACTTAATCGTAAGAGGTTCTCTTTTAGTTTTCTTGTCTAAGTTTTCACGAAGACCATTAAGGTGGTCTCTTTGCCTGGGTGTTTTGATGATGAAATATTTTGCGGAGAACGTAGTTGGTATTTTTTTTGTTTCAAGACATTGATAGAGTTCAACTGATTCTTAAAGCTAACTTTTGGCAGATACTTCGAACCGTTTTGCTGTTTGCCAAATTTAGCTACTTATCCTTTGACACCGATTTAATAATGTGTGTGGCTATTCGAATGTTCAACTAATTATATGACTAATGCAGATTCAGAAAAAATTAAAATTTCATTTCATATTGAGATCCTAACAACTTTGTAGCCCAAACAATGATAACAAAACATATATAAAAAGCTCAAATTACATCAGTTTGCAGTTTTGTGCGTTTAACAATTAATTGAATATTCGAAAAGAAATATTCGAATAGTTGAACTATTCGAATAATTCGATTTATTCGAATGATTAAATTTATACTTATTATAATTTTACATAGGTCCACCTCGGTGGTTGAGTGGGCTTGTTGTCTGCTTAGCAATCAGGTGGACATGGGTTCAAATCTGGCCGTAGCCGAGAATTTTCTCGGAGCGGCAGTGGATTGGAACTCATTAGTTGAGTTAGATGTAAGTTGTTGTGTGTGTGTGATATATTTGCATGCGGGGGAGCGTAGTGTAAGTCGCATGCGGCGCATTACCTCCGTTGCACTTCCCGCGAGGTATGAATGGTCCTCGACACCAAAAGGTAAAATAGGCTATAGATCATGAATAAATGAATGAATAATTTTACATGGTCGGGTATTCGAATATGATCCCCAGTCTTACTTGTTTTAGTATCGCCTCAGCGAAAGATAATTTTACGGTCCTTGTCCGTATAAACCTTACAACCTGGAGCAGGTGATATGCAAACAAAATTGCATTCTCTGCAATTAAGTTCTTTATCTAGATACGACCACACCAAGCATTAATAGGAATCTCAGTTAGATTTTAGGTCGAAAATTGTAATATCCTCTAAAAGTAGAAAATTGACTAATTGGAGCTGTGGAATTCATATATCTCAACGATCTTATTTGTATAAATAAATCATTATTGTTAAAATTGCTATAGTATAATATTTTTGATATAGTATTGTGCGCAATAATTTCCAATTCCAAGTGATACTATTATAATTTCTGCATGAATAAATGGAGAGCTGCAATATGGTTAAACGAGGTTTCCAATACAAACTCTCTATTGTTGGTTTCAGCATACCCACACAATAATTGTTTTTAAAGTAAGATATTCTTTTTTTAATTCATTTATTGTTTGCTCATATATGACACATATATAATTACAATTTATTCCTGATTACTTTAACATTCTAATTAAAGTTCTTAATAATTTTGTACTGTAAATAAAAAAAAATACATGGCATTTAGTAGGAGTCACTGGAATGCATGGTGTTGTATCCTTGCATGTTGCCCATTCCTTGTGCGTATTTACCGTACATGGTATTCATACCTTGGTAACCTTTACCATACATGTAAGGCATATGGTACATGTTAGGAGTAGTTTGCAAGTTGTCATAACTGTACATGCCACCAGTTACATGATATTCCATCCCTTGTACGGCTGCCATGCCCTTCTTGTTGTAGTACAACATAGCAGAATCAACTTGATCCATTTGCTTGTGGTAGATGACAACATCTTGGAAGTAGCCGTTAGGTACGTAGAAGTATTGTTCGTTAATGGGTCTGTCGAAGGGATAGCCCAAAGGATAGGCATCCAAATATTGTACACCGAGACCAACCATGGGATATTTGAAGAATTCATGCTCGTGACCATAAAGTTTGTCGGAAACATGATGTTGTTGTTGTTGGTATTGATATTTATGTCCATAGAGTCCATGAGCCTTGTATGGGCTAACCATAACATAGAATTGGTATACTTGGCCACCATATTTACCCTTGGGGAGTAAGAACCTGAAATATACCAAAACAGGTATAATTTTATTATAATATTGTGAAACGTAATTGTTGAATTGATACCGTTAGATGGTTATTTTTCAAATGCATAACAAATTAGCCTTGATGAAACTATAGAAATTACAATAGTGGTAATAACAAGATAAATGTACCTGTTGGGGAAAGCGTAGTAAACGTCGCTCCCGTGCATGGTGAAATCATCACCAGTCGTACCAGACATAGCCCATTGGTACAATTGCTTGTAAGTAGTGCGGTCACTGGCATAGAAGATTTGATGGGAGTTGCGTACAATAGCGTTCTGACCAGCCTTTAAGTCATATTTGAATTTATCGAATTCAACGAAGTTCATGCGGTTTTCATCCATATGGATGAAACGACCATATTCATCATATTTGGGACCAATGAATACACGTACAACTGCTTCACCAACCTTGTCACTGACGACATTGATTTTGTAAGTGAAGGGTTTGTGGTTAAGACGGTATTGACGTGCATGTACTTCGAAGGTGTTGTGTTCCCATTCTTGCTCGTTCATGTAAACTGCGTTGGTAATATCAGCATCATAATGGTCGAAGTAGGTGAGCAGACGATCAACTTCTACGCTTTCAATCTTAACTCCGGGATATACAAGTTCATCATAAGTGTACTGAGGAAGATAGTACTTGTATTTCTGAAAGTAGAGGATCATTCTCTTGAAGAGCATCCAGAAGGCTGGGTCACGCAGAGATGTTTCAAAGTGTTCCAAAGCAGAGGGAGCAACTTTGTATTCGTGCATTGGTTGGAAGGAATAACCAAGAAGATGACGAGCAAATACTTGAAGGTATCCATAAAAGCGGGTGTTGGCAGAGTGCGGGTTGGATTCGATGATGTTACCAAGAGTGTTGAAACCATGGGGTTCGAACAAGTTGATCTTTTTACCATCCTCCTATAACGGAATACTTTAGCAATTAATGTTTAATTATGAGAATCGGAATCTTACAGTGTAGACAAATCCGGCATCGATAGCATCACGAATTCTTGTTTCGTAGTCCTTAACAAGATAGTAGCTGTAGGGATACTTTCCCTTGAAGGAGTAGCTTTGTTGGTAGTTGTAGTAATTGGAGAAGAAGTAAGCCCAGTTGGGTCTTTCAGGGAATTGCAAGCCATTGGGATAGCACATCGAAGGATAGTATCCAGTTTCAAAAGCATCGTCATAGTCATAGACACCAATTTCACCCATATCGTTGGAGAGACGCTCAAGATAGTAACGAGCTAAAAATTGTTGGTAGAAATAATAGAATTCTTCACCACGATAGTAGGAGTTAATTCCGTATTCTTCGCTGTTCATCCAGAAGGGACGGTAGAGATTGTAGTAGTAATAATAAGCATTGACTCCAATATCTTCAGTGAAATAAGCCATAGACTGTTCGGGATGCACATTTATGTACCAGCCAGAGTAGTTAGCATAGACCATGTATCCTATAAACAAAGAAATGATAGGGCTGTGTTTAATTTGATTGAATTAAGTGTTGTTATACCTTGTTCATGTTGAACTCCGGTGCTCCACATTTGCTTGTAATATTGAGCTTTATGGATAACTTCGGTGTTGAAGAAATAGTAAGGATAGATTTCATAAATAGGAGGCAAAACCATCTTATAAGTGTCATGACGATGGATGAGAGCAACGGAGAAGGAATAAAGGAACATTCCTTGGTTCATATGATAACGAGCCCAGCAGGCAGTCTTGTAGAAGGTTTCGAAATCCTTGGCATAGTAGAAAACGTTGAAAAGAGCAATAGCTTGTTTAAGATGGTAGTCGTAAAAGACTGAGAACACTTGATCCTTGGGCAACATACCCTGGTGGTAGTAGTGCAAGAATTCCTTGACTACTTCAGGCTTCTGTAAAACAAATATATATTTGAATAAAAAAGTAGGCACACATTCGTTAGTAGAACAAGAAGTATGATTGGCAGATAGCAATCGTAAATGCAAAAGTATTTGTTAAACAATGTAATGGAAGAAAGTAATTTTTTAACGGAATTAGATGAACTAGTATTTAAATAAACAAATAAAACTGTTGGAATATAACTTATTTATAAAATTTAAACTGAAAAATGATATGATTGTTGCATTTATTTATGTGTAAACTAACATAAATCATAGATGATAACCAATAACTTAACTTACAGTGTATGCGTTCATGTGGTTTTCCATTTGCCAGTCCTTAGCAATAGAAACATGATCCTTGTAGTAGGTTGGTTGATGAATGTATTTGAATAGACGCAAGACATCCTTGTACCATTTCAGGTAATCTCCACCACCTGTGTGAATATATTTTGTAATTCGAAGCAATTTACAGAAATTAAACACAATAAATACAATAATATCAAACAGATTGTCATAAAAAACATACCAAGATTATATTGGTGATATTCCCCTTGGATGTCATGGTCATCTCCAAGAGGGGTTGCCAAAGAGAAGGCACAAAGGCCTACAAGCAGGACTACCAAAGTCAGTCTCATGGTGCTGTCTTACTAAATGACACGATTGAAGTGCACTGTTTTCAGATTTTTGTTCTCTATTTATACTTAACAGCAGTTTCTTTTCTTCTTTAATTAGTGCATTGCAACAAGATTGCGTGATTATCAGTTGCAAAAATATTAAACATTGTTTATCAAATTTTTCCAAATGAGAATTACGAGTGTTATGCAATTATGCATCTTGCATTTCTAACCTTGCCCCTGAGATATTATGCATGTTATCAATAGTAAATATACTTTTTATAGTTGATTAATTTATAGAATTCCGTCTTTTATATATTTTTGAAACGGTGCGTTTTATTTATTGTTGGTTTAGATGGTGTATCAGCATAATAGCTAATTTCCTATGATTGATTTACCAACTAATGCTTTAAAAATTGTTCATTTTTAATATTTAAAATGTTTAATTTAATTATTTATGGCAGCAGTCATCTTTCAGTACATATTTGATAAAATAATCTAGTCTGCTTGATTAAATGTTTATTGTATTTTTTAATTCAGTTGCCATACACATTTATAAAGAGACATTGTTTAGTATTTTTCAGATTTACTTTAATAACTGTTTATTTTTTAAAATTGTTTAAATACTTATTATTTGAATATAGTACACTACAAACACTTTCAAAAAATAATTATTTAATTTAGTATTAAAAATCATTAGACAATTGGAATCGCATATTTTGTAGGTAATAATTGTTGAATAATCGATTAAACTTTTTAATATAGATTAAGTGCGTATTTTGTAAATTCTAGTTGCAAATTTACAAAAACCATATAAACTGCAAATTGAAAATAAATACTTTATGAAATGCTAGTGTATTATGTAAAGAACGGTATATAGAATATTATATACATACAATTCCTACACAAAAGTAGTTTACTAGTGCTCATAGACAAACATAATGTTAGACAAAAATAAAAGTCATTCCCTATATTTAATAAAAAATTGAAGAATCGAATTAAACAAACTACATGTAAGTAAATGATATGAGGTTTGAAATAAATATATAACAAAATCACTCAAAGGTGTTCAGGTAACAATAACAAATTAGTTTTTACATTACAGAATAACTAAGAAATAATTATTAAGTTATCCACATTAAAAAAAAATGATCACGTTTGCCACGTTGAGGATCCAAAACTGCTATGATATTGTTGATCGCAGAGGCGTCTTTGATATTTGGGCAAAATAAAAATTTTCTACTGTCGAATTTTCTACAGAATTTTAACACTACTCGTTTTCTTTTGCGTAGAGTGTAGCTATAAAATATTTATATTTTTACCGGGCAAGCAGAGACACCGTCGTCGTAAGAAGAATATTTCGTGTGTTTAAAAAAACTCATTCGCAGCATGCCATGATCAAATTGAAGTTTACCATAACTTAATAGATATCCATTGAAGCAAATGAACTACCATAAGTCAGAGAGAACTAAGTTACATCTTGATCTTGAACTATTTTCCTAAAAATATACAAAACACTAAATAAAAACAATCTTTATTGACTGTTATGATTAATACACTCGTCGTTGTGTAAATGCCATCTTATTTTCGTTTTTGCTTAATACAAGAAAACTTAATGCAGTGTAAACTTTTGTCTGTCACAGCGACCGATGTTTTCATAAAGAAAATGCAATCTGACATTCACCTACAGACTTAAGTTAAGACATGACTAGATTTTCTATCTTTCTTTCCAAGGCCTACCCTAAATGAGTTTTTTTTTGAACACACGATACATTCGCATAATGAAGTTTGTGGAACGGAGATAAATATTTAACTAAGGAAACATAATTTTAAAAATGGTGCAAATGAAATGGGCTTTTTTAAAATCATTTTAGATGTTTTGATTAAGATCATAGTGAGAGTATGTGGTTGCTACATCACGTAAAGTATAAGTGCGTCTACGAAGACGAAATACAAATTTCTGTTTTGTGCCAGATTACTTCATGTATTTATAATGTACCTTTGAATATGGGCAACTTTTGATAACGATCAAGTGAATATCTTCTATCTCCTTTCTGCCAGAGAGGGTTTATCAATTCTTTGAAGGCATTACAATTCATCATATAAAATTCTAAATTTGACATGTCAGTTCCTCTAGCGTCTATATTATCAGTCTTTCGTTTGATACGTACGTCCTCCAATGCCGTCAAGTGTTCTTTTCCCATGGTAGCTTTCAAAGTAATGATATCTAAGTTTATTGATTATTAATTTTTCTGCAAAATAACATATAAAACATCGTCTTATTTTTGTACTGTGTCGTTAGGCCACGACTTAAAAAGCAAACCGCTTTTGATTTGAGAAATATTTATATAATTCTTTTAATATTATGTTTATTTCCTCTTGACTTGTTAAACGGTTGTTTACTGTCTTCTGAACTGACTCGGTAAATGAGTCTTTACAGGCAGGGTGCCTGTAAAGTGTTACTGTTGTCTGAACTGACTCGGTAAATGGGTCTTTACAGGCACGGTGACTGTAAAATGTTGCCATGGCCACTTTACAAGCACCTTGTGTTCTAATAAACGTACCCTTTATTAATCACTGTAGTGCAGCATGCTGTGTGGATGATTAATTTAATTTAAAAATAATATCCAGATATCTAATGGTATCATGTGATAACAGTTGTGTATAGATAACTGGTGGGGTAGTAATGGGCAACCAGTGCGGTTGTTTACATGAAGTAAAAAAGTATCTTGAAAATAATAATCGACGTTAAAATAATCACATTAAAGGGCTTGATTTCCTTTAATTGTTAAAAGTAATAATTGTATATTTGATACGTAATAGTAATACGATATTCTTTGCGATCAAATTTGACTGAGAGTCACAACTATTATTAAAAGTATAATTCAAGATAGTTTGAAGCCATTTGAAGTGGTAATTTTGCTTTATAACCAGTAAAAATGGTGCAAGTGTTAGTGTTTGTGGTATGCTGTAGAACTGTATATTTAGATATTAAGGGGTCAGAGAGCTGCAACGAGCTTATTTTGGTCGTGAACAACCCAAAGGAGGTGTTTGTAGATCAACATCCAGTTAGAAACTGGCATAAAATACACTCAGGTACAAGAGATACTTCCAGAAGGTTAGCGCTTATTTCTTATATCTAATTAAGAAATACATAACAAGTTTGGAACGACAAATTAGTAGAAACAATTGTAATTTTATATTTAGAGCGTAATTTAGAATATTTAGTTTTCTAAATTTATATAGTGATTCGGGTACTCGACGTATTTCGGTCATTATAATTTGAAATTTATATATTTTAGAGTAGGTATTTAGAAATAATTTTTAAATCAAGTTTGGAACAGTTAAACATCTGATTAAATATTTTGACAACTAATATCTGATTTTTTGTAATGTCAGGACTAGTGTTGTGCCTTTGACCGGTCAACAACTTTTTGGTCAATTGACCGGTCAATTGACCAGCCAATTGACCGCTCATTTGACCATTTTAATTTTTTTAATTAACCTTTTTTTAATCAATTGTATTGATAGTTCTGTAAGTTTAAGCAAGTCACAAGGTTAACTAGTATCATATTACCACCAACCCTTTTGTTTAGTATTTATAAGTGCATATAATTAACAGTTTTAACAATTATTTCATTTTATACTCTCGGTAACTAAAATAATACACCATTTATTGGCCATATATTTACGCTTCAATAAAAACAAATCATTACTGCATAAGTACAGCAAAGAAGAGAATAATAACAAACTAAAATGTATTAAGAAACGCCCCAAGAAACATTGGTCGCTGTGTGAATCCCCTCGCTAAATATGTAAATCCCCTGCATTTTTGCAATTTCAGTAAATGTTTGATTAGTTACAGGCTTACAGCCAATAATAAAGACCTTCTACAAAAAAAAACGTTGATTGATAGTGTAATTTAATATAAGCAATTTTAAGGCTAAAAGAGCATTTGACAGTGAATTTGACCACACAGTTTTTGACCGTGGTCAAATTGACCGGTCAATTGACCGGTCAATTGACCAAGGCACAACACTAGTCAGGACAAACTTTCAAGTATTAACCAACGGAATAATAAGTTCAATGTTATGTACTAAGGAGTGTTTTTGATCAACGAAACCGATTTATTAATATCTTATAGTAATCCAGTTTTTTATAATAATAAGAGATTACTTGAACATTAACCCATTCAGCTCGGAATGAGGAGTTTCATTGCTCAATAACTGTCTAGCCGAGGTATTTAAAATTAGAAACACATGACATAATTTCAAATGTTATATTTGAAAATTGAGATATGCCAATTTCGATTGAATACAATAAGGAGTAAGGTAAGTATATAAGAAACTATACCGGATATTATTTCTTATTATTAAGTAAAAGAGTATATTTAATTTGTAATAACTATCAAAGAAAGAGGATAGTATTATAATTTGGCCGAGGGAGATAATATTACAACTTGGCTTGCAACTTATAAAGCAGAACCAGTGTAATATTATATCACTAATATTTTCAGCAAGAGGAAATAAAACGTTGTACGCGGCTTGTTTGCAATTAGCCTTTATTGGGGCTCACCGGATTACAGGGCTCACTCCTACGTCGCTCACCCTGCAAATAATCCGGCTCGCCTATAAAGGCTAATTTACTAAGCTTGCCACGTAAATAACTATCACATGACCCCATATTGCAGCTGAATCGTGCCTGAGGCTACTTAATAAGACATAATTAGAAGTTGACTTGACCTCTGAAACCTTTGAGAATGATGGCGTTTACCACTGAAGAGGCACTTGGGGTTTCGATCCTCCAACGTGTGCAGACTGTACATCCAAAGAATATTTTCAGTTAGAATTTTTAAAGAAGTTATTATAAAATAGAACGTCCCCTTTACATAAATTGGTTTAGATCTACTTTATTACGAGATACTGATGGATGACACTAAAAGCATGCAATAAAAACTTTGACAGACATTTAAAATTTTGCTGCTTGTCTGTATATTTTATTGTTTTCTTAACTATTTTTTGCAGTTTTTTCTTTTTATAATCAGTTCTTCTTTACTGTTAATCAATTTTTGAAAATATTGTCTTATTTTGTTTATAAAATACCATAATAGCTTTGTTATTACATAATTTACGTTCTATCTGCAAAAATTCCTTCGTTACAAGTTAACGTCTTTATTACTTTTATTTTATTTATTTAGCGCATGGTAACATATATAATTTACCTGTATAAGTAAATTATACAGCAGTTACTCAACATAACCTTTTTTAAAATTTCACATGGATCGGTTAAGGTTGCAGGTCAAGATGATTTATTCATTCATCAGCTTCTGGTGTGGCGTTAAGTATTTCACGAAGGTCATGAATTCTTTGCCTTTTCTTCTTACAACTGCACTTGAATATGGGTCGTTGGCCCCGCTTAATATATTCCTTGATGTTGTCTATTTAATAATTTTGAATGTTTTTTGTTACATGCATTTTGAGTTACATGTAACAATTAAAAACTTTCAATACTAACGTCATAACTTGGCAATGCAACAACTAACTCATAGTAGAAAGTCGGAGAGGGGCTGTGGCTGTGAACAAAATGAATATTGAAAATTTACCTAATCGTTATAAAGCAATTTTCGAGCATACGTAAATGAGGTAAGCCGGACGTATATTTTACATCTCTAGGCTAGAGTAAACAACTCAGTGGCGCCTAACAAACAAATTAATGATCTTCTACGTCTCCACCGAATTGACTTTTATACGAAATCACCTGCTGTTTCAGGATAAGACCGCGGTTATTTCCCACTGTAGTAATCCCTGTGCATTTTTTATTCTGTTACTTACTTCTTACTTTTTATGTCCATACAGATCTTCTAAAGCTTTAACCTCTTCCACAAAGCCTTTCCATTGCATTCTATTTGGGCCGTGTTTTGCCAATTAATCTACGCGCCTACTTGTCTAAGGTCCCTTCTTATCTTATCGAATAGTCTTTGGCGAAGTCGTCTCGTTGTTCTAATTACATTTCCTATCCATTCTAACTGTCTTGCTCTTATTACATTAGTGATTAATGGTTGGTAAGTACTCTCCCTTAATTCTACGTTTGTCCTTAGTTTCCAGTTACCACCATTTTGGTCTATTATGGGTTCTTCTATTTTTCTTAATATCTTATACTAGAACGTAAATTGTTTCCTATGCTCTTTAAGCGTCATGTACCAGCATTGGCATCCGTAAAGTATTACCGGCTTTATAACGCTGTTGTATATCCTGAGTTTCAGCTTTTTTGACAGATCTAAAATGTCCGTCTAGTTTGAGATGACAAGAAGAAGTATTGAAACTTGAGAGAGATTCGGAAGAACCCATAAGACTCTGAAGCAAGGCGCGGAAGGCCGCGAGTGCCAATTTTATATTTTCAAAATCCACCAAATATCTTGCCCAAAATAAGAAAATGCCTATAAGCTAAGCAAATTCTTACCAGAACGCAAATTGAAAAAGGTAATTGTAAAACCAAATTTGAGCCGTTACAGTCGAACTACAATGTTCAGTGAACTCACACGCGGCCCTTGCAGTACCTGCTATGACCGACGTTACAAGCTCGTGGCGTCAGAAGTAACTGGTCTTCGTGCTTTAGTAGGTAATGACCAAACTCCCATGATCTGTTAAACATTGAATAAATTATCAGTCGTTAACCAATTTTTTCAATAAGGTATGTGATATTATCTCATACGCGCTTGGGAGCAACAGTTCTGGTTGCGTAGGAATTTTCCTACAGACGTCACACAGGGGGTTGTAGAAAATTCTGCGATCTCTTGGACTTCAGAGGGTCTCCTGCCTCATCACATGAGGGTTTTGCTAATGGCGTTTGCTGGCGTCGTTCTCCTGCAGCAGCAGCTTTGAACCCGTTTGGGGGCTATTTGTTTCACTTTGTGCAGAAGCGTGAGGCTCTCAGATAAGTAGAGCAACCTAATAATTTGTGTTAATGATATTTGTATCGCAAGCACGGCAAAAGAAACTGTAGCTGTACTTAAGATGTAGTTGTACATTTTACAGGTTAAATATTAGATTGTGCATTGAATTGTGCTAATCAATGATATGATAGCGTTAATTTGGGGGTGTACATTTCGGGCAAATAACGCGTAATCAAAAATTATTGAATTTCTGTACTGACTACTGTATGCAACGTTGTTTAATAAATCTAATGCACATGTTTATATGATTTAGTGTTTGATTTCGTTACTGCTACCTTCTGTACTTCGGATATTGGGTTATTACCCGCTGCGATTAAACTGCGTTTATAAGTTCTTGATCTATCTAAGTATATTTGTTGTAATTGAAAAACTTGTTGGCGTTTATTATATTTGGTAATTGCATCATTTAAAGAACTGCACACCGTCTTCACTGAATCTAGCTGGTGGGCCCTTAAAATACTTTCGTAGCGTTGCAATATTTGGAAGTATTTAGGGAAACGATAGTTAACAAGAAGAGGCGCTAACAGCCTCAGTACACACAAATTGATTCTTCAACTTCGTCTACAAAAACTTTATAATTAGGTTGAGGTGGTTTATACACACCCTGGACAATTTGGTCAAATGAGAAAACACACTTCAACTGACAGATTAGCTAACTAATATCCTTTATAATCAACCATCAAGGACGATGCCTCACATAGGTAAGTAATATCAATAAATATTTTATTCATTCATTCCTTATTAATTCTGAACCTTTATTATTAACATGTACCGGTATCTCGATCACTTTAGTGTGTAGTAAATAGTTACTCTTCACCATCCATTCCTTTAACTAACTATACTCACACCTTTTGCAGCCCTATGGACGGCTCGCATTCTTAATAACGGACAGCATTTTTAGCAGGGCTAGATATTTATTACATCTCCACTATCTAGCAATGTATCCAACTCTAATTGACAATTTTTAACCTCCACCTGTGATCCTGTGTACAGCCCCCTCTCTCTGCAACGGACCAAAACTCCTGTGCGGCCTCCGACTAGCGCCCTTCGTAGCTCCTAAAATGGCACCTTCTCTGCAATGTATTGGACCTCTGCTACATACCCAATTGGTCCTACTTTCTTCAATTTCAGTTTTATTATAGTTGATATTCCAAAACCTTGCCTTGGACTATTTATTTTAGTTGTAATGCGTAATTGCCATACCCCTTTACGTTTTATTAAAATTCTTTAGTATTATAATGAGTTTTATTACGTATTTATACAATTACAAAATTTTATATCACTGTAATTTTGCATTTTTATTCGTCGCTATTTTTATACCCTCTTTATATCCATAGTTACATTCAATATTATTTAATTAAATTTCTTACTTCCTAGATTCTAAAATGTATTTACATTTTGTATATTATATGACATTTTACCATCATGGATATTATATGCAGCTACTCGCTATGCTGTATGAGCCCCATCGCAGTGAGCCATATTGAAATGAGTCGTTTTGCTATCCCTCAGTTGGGACATTAAATTATGATGAGATGTCTTGTAAGTCTTGGTATTTTTATAACGTAATTACCCCGTTGTTACCTAGGTTACATTATCGTCATTTGCGGGTCAGTAGTTTTAGGTTTTTCCCTATTGGTTAATTCTCATGCAGTTGCATAGTTGCAATTATGGTTGAGCGGTTGCCGAAACCAATTGGCGAATAAAACAGTACTGCGAATAATAAGTTTTTGTGAGTAGTGAGTATAAGATCTATAAGCGATCAATTATTTCTAATTCTATATTTAGTAGGTTGGTTTACTAATTGGAATATATTACAGGCGTAGTACGTATTTAAAAACAAACTAACTGGATAATTTCTTTGCGGAAGACTGAGGTTAGGCCAGGTTATACTTGGGAAATTAAAATCTCCAAATATCATTATATTACTATACCTAATTTTCTACAGCAGACTTAATAGTGCTTATCATGAGAATGTTGTCGTGAAATGGAGATCTTTTTGGATAGTACCCACAAGCAGTTAGGAAGTTATGCTGAAGCAGTCCTATGTTTAGTCAAAGAGAATTGATATGGACAGTGGGAAATTGGTCAACGACTACAAAACAGAGTTCACCGGTGGGTATATCTTCTCACACACACCTTCACCACGACGATCCCGCCCGTCTGATGGTAGTGAGTTGTAGCCACGAATGTTAATCCCACTGTCAACGTTCGAGTAATTTAATGAAGTTTTCTATAGTAATATCAAAGTAGGTCTTGATTTTTTTTTCTACAAATGTCAATAACTCGCTGAATTTTGATAATTGTGAGTATATGTTAGTGTATAAGTATGATATATTATAAATATCTTTTGTGATTAGTTTTCTAGATGAGGTAGGGTCACGATTTTGAGAGTACCTACTTCGTATATACCTACTTAATCGTAAGATGTTCTCTTTTAGTTTTCTTGTCTTTACATGGGTGTTTGGTCTTGCAATATTTTACGGAGAACGTAGTTGGTATATTTTATGTTTATGTTATAGCGTCCAACTGATTCTTAAAACTTACTTTTGGCAGGCATTTCGAACCATTTTGCTTTTTGCCAAGTCTAGCTACTTTAATGTTATCCTTTGACACCAATTTAATAATGTGTGTGATCATTCGAATGTTCAACTATTTTATCCATTTCAGATTCAGAAAAAAATAATTGTATAAATTATTAATTAATGGCAAAATTCCATTTCATATCGCAACCCTAACAATTTCGTAGCCCAAACAGTGATAACAAAACATATAAAAAGGGCTCGAATTACATCAGTTTACAGTTTTGTGCGTTTAACAATTAATTGAATATTAGAAAAAAATCGAATAATTCGATGTATTCAAATGATTAAATTTATACTTATTCGAATTTTATATGGTCTGGTATTCGAATATGATTCCCAGCCTTATTTTGTTTTAACATAGCCTGCAGCGAAAGATAATTTTTAAAGCCAGCTACGCGACAACCCGGAGCAAGTGATTAAAGAAAATTTACTTTCACTGGCTTGAGAGACTGATCGCACACAAGCATTAATAGAAATCATAGTAAAGTAATAGATTTTAGAAGATTTATTTATTGTTTGCTCATATTTGACACAGATATAATTATAATTTATTCCTGATTACTTTAACATTCTAATTAAAGTTCTTAGGTAATTATAATTTTGTGCGGTAAATAAAAAAATACATGTCATTTAGTAGGAAGAGTAACTGGAATGCATGGTGTTGTATCCTTGGTTGTTGCCCATTCCTTGTGCGTATTTACCGTACATGGTATTCATACCTTGGTAACCTTTACCATACATGTAAGGCATATGGTACATGTTAGGAGTAGTTTGCAAGTTGTCATAACTGTACATGCCACCAGTTACATGGTATTCCATCCCTTGTACGGCTGCCATGCCCTTCTTGTTGTAGTACAACATAGCAGAATCAACTTGATCCATTTGCTTGTGGTGGATGACAACATCTTGGAAGTAGCCGTTAGGAACGTAGAAGTATTGTTCGTTAATGGGCCTGTCGAAAGGATAGCCCAAAGGATAGGCATCCAAATATTGTACACCAAGACCAACCATGGGATATTTGAAGAATTCATGTTCGTGACCATACAGTTTATCGGAAACATGATGTTGTTGTTGGTGATATTTATGTCCATAGAGTCCATGAGCCTTGTATGGGCTGACCATAACATAGAATTGGTATACTTGGCCACCATATTTACCCTTGGGTAGCAAGAACCTGAAATAAACCCAAACAGTTATAATTTTATTATAATATTATGAAACGTGATTGTTGAATTAATATCGTTAGACGGTTATTTTTCAAATGCATAACAAATTAATCTTGATGAAACTATTGAAATTATAATAGTGGTAATAATAAGATAACTGTACCTGTTGGGGAAAGCGTAGTAAACTTCGCTTCTGTGCATGGTGAAATCATCACCAGTCGTACCAGACATGGCCCATTGGTACAATTGCTTGTAAGTAGTGCGGTCACTGGCATAGAAGATTTGATGGGAGTTGCGTACAATAACGTTCTGACCAGCCTTTAAGTCATATTTGAATTTATCGAATTCAACGAAGTTCATGCGGTTTTCATCCATATGGATGAAACGACCATATTCATCATATTTGGGACCAATGAATACACGTACAACGGCTTCACCAACCTTGTCACTGACAACATTGATTTTGTAAGTGAAGGGTTTATGGTTAAGACGGTATTGACGTGCATGGACTTCGAAGGTGTTGTGTTCCCATTCTTGCTCGTTCATGTAAACTGCGTTGGTAATATCAGCATCATAATAGTCGAAGTAGGTGAGCAGACGATCAACTTCTACGCCTTCAACCTTAACTCCGGGATATACAAGTTCATCATAAGTGTACTGAGGAAGATAGTACTTGTATTTCTGGAAGTAGAGGATCATTCTCTTGAAGAGCATCCAGAAGGCTGGGTCACGCAGAGATGTTTCAAAGTGTTCCAAAGCAGAGGGAGCAACTTTGTATTCGTGCATTGGTTGGAAGGAATAACCAAGAAGATGACGAGCAAATACTTGAAGGTATCCATAAAAGCGGGTGTTGGCAGAGTGTGGGTTGGATTCGATGATGTTACCAAGAGTGTTGAAACCATGGGGTTCGAACAAGTTGATTTTTTTACCATCTTCCTGTAACGGAATACTTTAGCTATTAATGGTTAATTATGAGAATCAAAATCTTACAGTGTAAACAAATCCGGCATCGATAGCATCACGAATTCTTGTTTCGTAGTCCTTAACAAGATAGTAGCTGTAGGGATACTTTCCCTTGAAGGAGTAGCTTTGTTGGTAGTTGTAGTAATTGGAGAAGAAGTAAGCCCAGTTGGGTCTTTCAGGGAATTGCATGCCATTGGGATAGCACATCGAAGGATAGTATCCAGTTTCAAAAGCATCGTCATAGTCATAGACACCGATTTCACCGAAGTCGTTGGAGAGGCGCTCAAGATAGTAACGAGCTAAGAATTGTTGGTAGAAGTAATAGAATTCTTCACCACGATAATAGGAGTTAATTCCGTATTCTTCGCTATTCATCCAGAAGGGACGGTAGAGATTGTAGTAGTAATAATAAGCATTAACCCCAATATCTTCAGTGAAATAAGCCATAGACTGTTCGGGATGCACATTCATGTACCAGCCAGAGTAGTTAGCATAGACCATGTATCCTATAAAAAAAGAAATGATAGGGCTGTGTTTAATTTGTGTGAATTAAGTGTTATACCTTGTTCATGTTGAACTCCGGTGCTCCATATTTGCTTGTAATATTGAGCTTTATGGATAACTTCGGTGTTGAAGAAATAGTAAGGATAGATTTCATAAATAGGAGGCAAAACCATCTTATAAGTGTCATGACGATGGATGAGGGCAACGGAGAAGGAATAAAGGAACATTCCTTGGTTCATATGATAACGAGCCCAGCAGGCAGTCTTGTAGAAGGTTTCGAAATCCTTGGAGTAGTAGAAAACGTTGAAAAGAGCAATAGCTTGTTTAAGATGGTAGTCGTAAAAGACTGAGAACACTTGATCCTTGGGCAACATACCTTGGTGGTAGTAGTGCAAGAATTCCTTGACTACCTCAGGCTTCTGTAAAACAAATATATATTTGAATAAAAAAGTAGGCACACATTCGTTAGTAGAACAAGAAGTATGAGTGGCAGATAGCAATCGCAAATGCAAAGGTATTTATTAAACAATATCATGGAAGAAAGTAATTTTTTTTAAATGTAATTAGATGAACTAGTTGGAATATAACTTATTTATAAAATTTAAACTGGAAAATTAAATGATTGCTATATTTATTTATGTGTAAACTAACATAAATCATAGATGATAACCAATAACTTAACTTACAGTGTATGCGTTCATGTGGTTTTCCATTTGCCAGTCCTTAGCAATGGAAACATGATCCTTGTAGTAGGTTGGTTGATGAATGTATTTGAATAGACGCAAGACATCCTTGTACCATTTCAGGTAATCTCCACCACCTGCGTAAATATATTTTATAATTTGAAGCAACTTACAGGAATTAAATTCATTAGTACATGTTAAAAATTATTTTAAATACAATAAATACATTAATTTAGAACAGATTGTCATAAAAAACATACCAAGCGTATATTGGTGATATTCCCCTTGGATGTCATGGTCATCTTCAAGAGGGGTTGCCAAAGAAAAGGCACAAAGGCCTACAAGTAGGACTACCAAAGTCAGTCTCATGATGCTGTCTTACTAAATGACACGATTGAAGTGCACTGTTTTCAGAGTTTGGTTCCCTATTTATACTTAACAGCAGTTCCTTTACTTCTCGAATTAGTGCATTGCAACAAGATTGCATGGTTATCAGTTGTAAAAATATAAAACATTGTTTATCAAATTTTTCCAAATGA
This sequence comes from Agriotes lineatus, assembly GCA_940337035.1. Lineage (NCBI taxonomy): Eukaryota > Metazoa > Arthropoda > Insecta > Coleoptera > Elateridae > Agriotes > Agriotes lineatus. The sequence continues at coordinate 127,269 of CALNHX010003022.1, forward strand.
GAATTACTAGTGTTATACAATTATGCATCTTGCATTCTTAACCTTGCCCCTGAGATATTATTTATGCATGTTATCAATAGTAAATATACTTTTTATAGTTGCTTAACATATAGCATTTCGTCTTTTATATAATATTTGAAAGGTGCTTTTCTTTATTGTTGGTTTTAATGGTGTATCAGCATAATAGCTGTTTTTGTATTATTGGTTTACAAAATACTTCTCTAAAAATTGTGGGTTTTAATATGCAAATTATAATTAATTATTTACAGCAGCAGTTATTTTGGAGTACATATTTGATAAAATAATCTAGTCTGCTCGATTAAATATTTTTTTTTAATTCAGTTGCCATACACATTTATAAAGAAACATTGTTTGGAATTTTTCAGATTTACTGTAATATCTGTTAATTGTTTTTATTTTTTAAATGTTTATTGTTTAAATGCTTATTGTTTAGATATAGTATACTACAAAAACTTTCAAAAAGTTATTTAATTTAGTATTAAAAATCATTAGACAATTGGAATCGCATATTTTGTAGGTAATAATTTTTGAGTAATCGATTGACCTTTTTAATATAGATTAAGGGCATATTTTGTAAATTCTAGTTGCAAATTTACAAAAACCATATAAACTGCAAATTGAAACTAAACATAAAAAATGATAGTGTATTATGTAAAGAACGGTATATAGAATATTCTATACATATAATTACAACATTCTAGCTTTTTTGAATTAAACAAACTACATGTATACTAAATGAGGTGAGATTTAAAAATACAACAAAATCACTCAAAGGTGTTTAGGTTACAATAAGAAATTAGTTTTTACATTACAACGTAACTAAGAATTAACAATACTGATCACTTTGCCAATACTTTGACGATCTAAAAGTGAGTTGATATTGTTGATCTTTGGCTGAAATAAAAATTTTCTGTCGCCTCATTATGTTTTCAGTACAGTCTAGCTCTAAAATATTTACATTTTTACTGGGTAACCAGAGGCGTCATTCTCATAAGATTATCTGCATAATGAAGTTGGTGAAACAGAGCTAAATATTTAACTAAAGAAACATAATTTTACAAATGATGCAAATGATATGGGACATATTTTTTAAATCATTTTATATGTTTTGATCAAGATCATAGTGAGAGTGAATGGTTCCTAGATCGCATAAAGTAGAAGTGCGTCTTCGCTCTTCGAAGACGAAATACAATTTTACCATATTACTTCATGTATTTATAATAGCATATACCAAGTCGTAATTTAAGAAACAATGCACTTTTTCAGAGGTGCTATTCGAGAACAAATTTGAGTTTGAACTCACCACTAATTAGAATATCTCGTACATTGAATTTGTTCCAGCCATTAAGAAGAAAGTCAAAATCATGTATTTAATGCACTACAATTAACAATTAAGATGAACTAACAGATAATTGGGATTTTTTCGGTCCCGTTTGGCTGCGGGGGCTGGATCTCAAGTTAAATGTGACTCATATTTTTTAACTATGAGATCTTGAGTTGACAAATCTTGACTAAGGCTTGCGGTTGGGTGACCGGGCGGAACACCTGCTATACCTATATTTTCATATACATTACTGATACATTACTGAACTATCATTGTTCTTTTGTTAAAACTTTATATCACATCATATAATTATCTTTCACCTGCTTTGTTAAATCTTTTTATTGTTTTTATTTACTAATTGAAGTTGCTTTACTGGGCATGTCCACGTGCCACTCGAAAATAAATAAATAAATATACTTGTGAATATGGGCAACTCGTGATATAAATCAAGTCTATTATCTACTATCTACTCTTCACAAGAGAAGATTTTTAAACTAAGGAATTACAACTCATCACATAAAACTTCTAAATTAGGTATGCTAGTTTCTGTAGCGGCGGTACTATCGCCTTTCTTATTTTGGTAAAATTACGTGGTATGGATCGGTGAGGGGTTACTCGTGGGGGAATAAAGTATACCGATGTAGGCAACAATAACATCTATTTTATTTAAATTAGAATACAAAATACAAACACATACAAATACGTTAATATGTAGAACATGAAAATAACGAATTATATCAACGAACGCCGAAATCTGATTCGAAAAATAGGCTATGGAATCTGACCAAAAGCACTTGTCTTGGTTAAAGTAACTCAAGTCGGATTATTGAAACGCAATATTGAGATGACAGGCTCTCTGGCCTTATATACTGTTTCTCATGCAAGAAGAAGAGGTTCTTGAACAAACGCCGGCTATGATGGAATTGCGAGGTATTCTTCGAGGTCAGCTGATTTTATCACCGGCCTCTTGTGACTTGCGTAAATGCTTTGTTTGCTAGCATTTTTCCCGCAGGTGGTACGTCTTGGGTTTGGTCCGAAATCTCCTCGTACTACTTTGGGAGTACAATGGCCCATTGTCTGTCGAGTGAGATGACCAGGCCCAAAGGTCGGGTTAATTGCTTTGGTTGCGTGAGGAGTACTTAGGTTACTAGAAAATAGAGGCGGGAACTTCGAATTTGTCTCTATTGTTGAAAAAAGGTTGGTTGCACTTTCACTATGTCGAGGAAATCTTTTCACTTTTTCTTAGGCCGTTCAGCTACATAGCTGAACCCTTTCAACTTTGCAGGAGCGGGACAAACACAAATCAGATCTTGATGTTTAGAAAATTCGTTTCGCGCGACGTATACGAATAATTTTTTTACGTTAAAGAGTTTTTTTAGTGCAACACACACAGTTGACTTCGAGCACCCACTGGGTTTAGCTCGACAGCTGCACACCAAATTTCACTTTTTGTTAGTGTTTTTTGTAGTTATCGGCGGCACTTATACGATCTTGCATGCGAAGGCAAATTTCTAAAATTTTCAGGAAGTATGGCGTAACTCTGTCATCAGAAGATTATTTTGCCACGATGGTTTTCAAAGTAATGATATCTAAGTTTATTATATGAAATGAGCATGAGACGCTGTGTTGAGTAGACGTGAGGCCTGTTCGCTGTTGATAGTTCCATTTCTTACAAATTATATCTGTAATTTTAAGTCATGGGGCCTACCACCAGAAGTGAAGTGAGTGATATTGATTCGATAGCACAAAAAGTTGTGGATAAGCTACTATCTTCTCAGGGTTTAACCGAAAAGTTAACCTCAATTATTAATGCATCGATAAAAACTGAGATAGCACATATGGTGGAGAAGTATGAAAGGCGAATATCTTATTTGGAAAGCGAATTAAAAACGGTAAAAGCAAAAATAGACGATGAATTGGACGCCCATGAACAATATTCCAGAATTAAGAGTTTAAGAATGCATGGCGTCCCAGAAGAACCCAAGGAAGATACTAGCCATGTGGTGCTGAATCTGTGTAAGGAAAAGCTCAATATTAATCTTACAGAAAATGACATTGACGTTTGTCATCGATTAAATGGCAAACAGGGATTCCATTCTCCAATTATTGTGAAGTTTGTGCTACGTGAAGTGAAAAGGTGTGTGTACAACAGCAAGAAAAAGCTAAAACATACGGGTCTAGACCACAACGGCCACTGGACACAACGGCCACACGTAATTTTGCATGGACATATCGGCCACACTGGACACAACGGCCAAAAGCGATATGTGGACACAACGGCCACCTTGGACGTATCGGCCACAGGGTTAGCTGGATACAACGGCCACTCTGGACACTACGGCCACAGTTCAGATGTGGACACAACTGCCACAGTGGACACAACGGCCACTGGACACAACGCCCACACAGAATTTTTGTATGCCCATATCGGCCACAGTGGACACTTCGGCCACTTATCAGACGTGGACACAACGGCCACACTGGACGCAACGGCCACTGGACACAACGGCCACACAAAATTTTTGTATGCCCATATCGGCCACACTGGACACGTCGCCCACATAGCAGACCTGGACACATCGGCCACCGTGGACACAACGGCCACATAGCGGACGTGGACACAACGGCCACCGTGGACACATCGGCCACATATCAGAGGGGGATAAATGCAAGGTTTGCCCGCTGACATAGCTATACAAAATGAGCAAAGCCGTTCGCCCAACCCGCCTGGTCTTTCCTGTACTTTAGAAAATCTATAAACACCGAAAGCGGATAAGAGTGCTCAGTTGAAATAATTAAACACATTTAAATTTGATTCAAAACGACTTCACACACCACCAAAAGTGCATCATGTTACTTGATATGCATCGCTGCTGACGTCAAATAACGCAACCATCCGACGCGCTGTGTTTTACTGTTGATCGAGGTATTTGCCAATGTTGCCTATTGTACCTCGAAAACTAAACACCCTGTATTGTTATGTGTTGACCCCATTCAGTATTAGTTACGTGCATTTCTTAATAATATGTTTATCAACACCTAGCTACTAGTTATCTTAATAATTATTATGGCTTCATATTGCGTCATTTAATGCATCATAGTCTCTAAGGTATAAAATAACATAAATCCATTAATTCTGAAATCATTAATAACGCGTGATCTGTGATCACCTAGCATTTTTGTTTATTTTGCGAATTTTAGAAGTAGTAAGTTTTTCCATAATGTAATCTGAAGTTCGTCATAATTATCTTCTTCTTCTTCTTCTTTTATAAATAAAATTCAAAGTATGTGTGTATGTTTGGTATACAAATCCACACCGCAGCAGAGATCACTTTTAAAATTCACAAACGCGTACTATGGGCGTGTGGGATGGCATAGAGGTGGTCCCGGTCGCTAACTATTAACAAATATTATATCTTTGTAATATTAACCACACAAACTTCTGACAACTGTCATATTTTATTTGACTTTCTTCAAAGGTATGCATAATTTTATGAATTTAACTAAATTTTTGCAATTATTTACTTTAATCGACGTTTCCAAATCGTAAAAGTATAAGTGATATACAGGGTGTATTAGAACGTGCGGCTAATAATTACCTCACTCAATTCTACGTTGAAAAACAAGCAAAAAACTTTAACACCAATTTGGTCTTACACGAAGTCTTTAAATTATAAGCACTTGAAGGTTTTTTAATTTGGCAACGCTGTACAATTTAAAGCTAAGAGACATGCATTTAGTTACCCTTGATCGTATATGTTTGTGATTCTGCAATTAAATCAAGTATATGTTTATGTTTTTCATGGATATCCTCTAAAATTATTGAAATAATAGACAAATCAAGATTGAATGCGTTTTATTAAATTAATACTCTTTTTTGGCTACAATAGCTGTTCAAAATGAGCACCTCTAACTTCTACACATTTGGTACACCGAGTAAGAATGTTTGGTATTAGATTTTGCAGCGTATTACGATTGTGTATTTCTCTAGCTGCATTATTTATCCGTTCAATAAGTCGCTCTTCGGTTTCAATTTCTACTTGATAAACATGAGCTTTTAAAAAGCCCCAAAAGAAAAAGTCTAGGACAGTTACGTAAGGACTTCTTGCGGGCCATGGTATCGGAGCATCACGCCCGATCCACCGCTCTGGAAAGTTTTGATTTAACCAATCCCTAGTTTCAAGCCCACAGTGGGCTGGAGCTCCATCTAACCGAGCCCACATATCTCTCTTGACAAGTAACGGTACTTCTTCCAATAATCCCGGTAAATCGTTGTTAAAAAAATGGACAAAATTTTCGGCGTTTAATCGACGAGGCAAAATGTGTGGCCTTATTAGTCTATTTCCGATTATTACACACAACTGTCACATGACTGATATCATCCAATGAGAGTCATGCATTTTTTGAAAATCGACCAATCCCGAACTGATTAGCTGATAAGCGCCCGTGGGCTGCTTACCAAGCGATAAGCTCCCTAGGGATGATTATCGACCCCGTAGATGGTGTCATAATTAGAAATAGAAATGCAAGAAACAAGCAATTTGAATTTTTTGGCATTATTAAATCAATTTTAAATCATAATTCGTACACGGGTTTTGTGTAATAATCTTTAAAATATAAACGCGGGCAACACACTTACCTACATATAATTTTGCCCGTGCCAAGAGTCATCGTGCTGGTTGCCCTTAGAAAACTGCCCTCGGGACAGTTTTCATTGCAACCAGCACTCGACCCTTGGCGTGTGAAAAATTATCGGTAAGTAGACTACATTTACACGGTCCGCTAACATCGGTGTTACAACATCGGTTGTTGTTAACACCGGTGTAAATTGTAGTGTAAATGCGGTTTAACGCCGGTGTTACTAGAACCGGTTTACTAACGCTACACCACTTCGCCAAGAGGCGTGACGTTAGTAAGCGGGTGTAAAATGTACGTGTAAATGGATACTTTCGACTTACACCCGTTCATCACCCGTTTTGAAACAGGACTACCAACATAATTGTAAAGACGGTTGGTTGTTCTGAGTCGCAGTTGTCAACTACACCAACGTCACTTCGTTGAATTGTATCAGCTGTGTTATTAATCTTGTAGGTTACAGCGGTTATGTTTATAATTTTATAATAACAGACAGCATCTGACAGAGTTACAGATGGAAAATCTCGAAGCAGTTGGTCACACTGCGACGAGGTTTTAGATAACACCACGCTAACACCGACGTACACTTTAACGCCTGTACAACACCCCTTGTGTAAACGCACGTTTTATACGAGTTTTAATAACAACGGTTTAAATAACACCAGCGTTAAATTACCGTGTAAATGTAGTCTATGTCTCGCCCTTGTTATATTACTATTGATAATTCCAGCCCATACATTGACGCTGAATCTAAACTGGTGATGGATGGAAGACATAAGGGTTTTCATCGGCCCAGTGGTGCATATTGTGCATATTAAACATTTCGTTACGGGAAAATGTTGCTTCATCCGTCAATAAAATGTTTTCAATGAAAACCGGGTTGGCTGCGTGTTATCGTAATAACCATCCGTCGCGGTAATCTTCCGGAAGCAACTCATGGACTAGCTGGAAGTGAAACGGATGTATAAGATTTTCTCTTAACACTCGATGTACAGCAGTATGGCTAATATTAAGTCTTCGAGCTACAGAACGGATACTTTGTCAAGGTTCGTCTTCAAATACCTGTAGATGTTTTCTTTTATTTCGGGTTGTAATACATGTCGTGGTCGCCCTCCACCAACTCCCTGCATAGGTTCTATTCTCCCTGTTTCTCTTCAGCGCCGATCTAGTCTTTCAATAACATGAGCATGAGGATGTCTCCTGTTTACATAACGTTCGGCATATAAATTTGAAGCTTGGTGACAATTACCACCACATTCGCCTAATATCAAATACATGTCTACGTATTCAGGAAAACTGCATGCCATGTTTTTTCCGAAAACCAAAAACACAAAACTGAAGAATCAAACAAGGAACAAAGTAAGTTAGAACAATAATAACAGGGAATAACTAATAAATAATGAGTGAAGCAGGTTTTACGAAAAGAAAAGTGACTTTTACAAGTGTCAAAAATGACATTAATACATCCAGTTATGAATTTTTTATTGTTAAATTTTAAAAATAAACCCACCTTATAATGCATAGTTGCAACGTCTTCCAAAACTATAAATCGCGAAGATTTTGCATTCTTAAATATTAAATTATACGTAAACTAATTACCAAAATGTTATAATTTATATTTGATTACTTATTTTAATTGTTGAATTATGTGTTGTTGATACTATTTAAATCTATTTTTCAACCAAAGTTTGAGCATTAATAACTCCTTAACCAAAGAGTTAACACTAAAATGGCGTGGTGTAATTATTAACCGCATGTTTTAATACACCCTGTAAAATTAGGTATTGTATGTATTTATATTTCTTTAATATTTTGACCAATAAAGGGCCTATAGAGGCACTAACATTCGATTTTAACACCCCCATAGAGAGCGCCTGAGTGAAATTCTGGCACCTAACAAAAAAAATAAAATATAGCTAATACCCAAATGCATTATAAAATTTATACAAAAACGTGTGGCCAGCTTTTTTGTAATATTTTTTTGAAAAAGTTGAGATACTTAAAAATAAAAACTCCCAAAAATTTATTAAGAAACAGAATTAGACTTTTCTAAAAGAATAGTAAATTCCCCTCCTTTTAAGGTAAACAATATGTTAAAATTCCCTGACTATACAATTTTTCATTTTTGAATAAATAAACTGGAGTTTTTCCATGTATCTATTTATATTTGTTTATTGTAAATGAAACAAAATGTGCGTTCATACAATGCGCTGCAGCGCGGCGGTCTCGCTTGGGTGTCGCAAAACGTCTGGCGAGTCGCGTGCCTGCGGTGGTACGGCCGCTACTCGGGATCCAGGAAACCTTGTAGAATGTAGAAAAAAAATCCAAGGAAAAAAATCCAGGAAAAAGATCCATGGAATAAAAATCTAAATTCTAAAAATTACTGTTGTTCAAAGTACTCCACCTATTTTTGCTTTTACTGCGTCTTCTGTTATACTAAAGGACTTGTAGACATTATAATCAATTATTTGCTGTTCGTGCCACTTTGTTTAAAAGTGTTACAAAATGTCGAGCAAAAGTTATGGTAAATACAAGTTAGTTAATGATGTCAATAAAGTGTGACTAAGTACTATATTATATCTCGTAATACAATGATTTTTACAATAAGACGTAAGAAATCTTTAATGTTGTTGAAAATAATTTACCATTTGTTCTAATGTACATTAAAAAATTAGACTAACTGCCCGATAAATACTAATTTTAAGGCGAATAATTTCTTTCAGGCGAGTCACTTTGTATATAATTAAGTCTAATCTAATTACTATTACCGTACTCTAGTTAGCCAAAACAACAAAAATGATTGATTGAAACGTTAAAAAGTTTAAAATTTGTGACCCGCCTGAAAGAAATCATTCACCTTACAATTAGTATTTATCCGGCAGTTAGTCTAATTTTGTGATGTACCCATCGGCTGCATTGAAAACTGGTACAACAAAAAAAGTCTATTTACCCGAATATTTGAAAATGTTGTTGGTGGCACTATAATTATATGTTAAATTCGAGGTTAGCAGGTTAGGTTTTGCTTCAGTTTTGACACAAACTGGCGCAAAACCTAACCTGCTAAACTCGAATTTGACATAGACTCACAGTGCCACCAACAAAAATTTTAAATATTCGGGTAAATAGATTTTTTTGCTGTACCACTTTTCTATGCAGCTGATGGTACATTAGAACAAATGTTAAATTATTTTCAGCAACATTAAAGATTTCTTAAGTCTTATTGTAAAAAATCATTGTATTAGGAGATATAATATAGTACTTAATCACACTTTATTGACATCATTAACTAACTTGTATTTACCGTGACTTTTGCTCTAATTTTTGTAACACTTTTAAACAACGTGTAAGAACCATAAAAATAATTGATTATAATGTCTACAAGTCCTTTAGTATAACAGAAGACGCTGTATGATTCACAGTATAAAGCAACAACAAATGAAGTACTTTGAACAACACATATTTTTAAAATTTGGATTTTATTTCCATGAATTTTTTTCCTGTGGATTTTTATTCCATCGATTTTTTTCCTGGATTTTTCCGTGGATTTTTTCTTGGTCGTAAAAATAGTATATTAATGTATGAGTGGATAACAAGGTCTTTAAAACACTCGCGAGTATTCGAGCACGACGGCTTAGCCGGAGTGCTCGAAATAGAGCAAGTGTTTTAAAGACCAGTTATCCACGAATACTTTACGCTATTTTTTATTATACCTCCAATACTGGAAATAAATTACGCACTAAGAACTTAGAAATAATTTTTGTCGTGATAAATCGAGAGGGCATAATAATATTGCTACTATAGTTACCAGAATTATTTACGTTTTTGTCGCGTCCACGTCCGTTGTTGCATTCAGTCGTTTCCTTGACAACCTTTAAAGCTCGGCGAGCTTTAATCGCCTGTTTTCGCACGCTCAGGCGTGCTTTAAACGGCGATTCTGATGCAAGTATAATAAAAACTAAATAAAAAGTTTCATAAAAAAGGAAGTCTTAAAGGTGTCAATTTGACAAAATAAGGACATTAACAAAAATTATTAAAAATTGTAGGAAATCCTACCATTACGGTAGGGATGGTAGGGTGTATGAATGGATGTGTGTGTGGATGTATGTAACGGCTCTATAACCGAAAGTAGTGAACCGATTTTGATGAAATTTTAAATGTTCCGGTATATCGAAAATTCATTGAGAAAATAAGCTTTTGAAAAAATCTAAAACCGGAAGCGAAAGTTAGACATGTTTTTTTGGTAGCATTTTTTTTCAGAAGCCGAATTTTCAAATCTGAGTGGCAGATACGAAAGAAGACCGAAAATGGAGTGTAAACACTTTTTATCGGACACTCAAATTTGAAAAAGGCGGCCGCTATGAATTTTTAAAAATTTTGACTTTAACGCCTCCCCTCACAAGTGAAAAACGAGTTATCTGATCAGGTTCAATGATAACTTGTTTGAAAGCCCTTTGGCGGTAATATGCCATAAAAGAAAATTAATTTTGAAAATTTAAGAACCGTCACGATGCTATTCCAAAAATTTTGAAACTTTTGAAAATATTACAAAAAAACTGACCACACTATTTTGTTTACATTTTCTACACTTATACAGCTTGCTATTAGCAAAATTTTTTTGAACGTCAGTATTTTATTGTGGCGCCCTCTACGAGGTTTTGAAAATCGGAAATTAAAGCTATTATAGATCTTTTATTACTCAAAATATGAAAATAGTTGAAATGTCAAAGTTGTGCAGTATATATATAAGTTACGCTCATGGCTACGTAGGAACAACTTGTGTGTTGTATCTTTTCTTCAGTGGTATACATTAGGATAACTTTTAATTGTCTTTTTGACAAGTAATAATTCCTATGTTAACTCGTAAAATAAACGCTCTAATCTATTGGTCTCATTTGTAACTATGGAAATGACCTGTATGATTAAATAGTGGCATAGCAACGAAACGCTTATGTTAACTATTAACATAAATTCCCTGTATACTCAACACTATTAATAAATTAAAATTTGGCTGCTGCCCGATTCGATATCCGTATAGTAATATTTATTTATGTATCAAGGACGACAATATGGTTTTTACGGAAGAGTTTGCAATTGCTGGCCAAGGCGATAGCTTAGGCAAGCAAGCAGGCGACGCCATAAAAACCAATCGATGCGCATATTAACTTTTTCTGTCATAATTTTTAAAAATTCTGTAAAAGGCTTTACCCAGAACATTCCTCGTCATTGTGACAATAAATAATTTTAAAAATCAAATTAAGTTAGGAGTAAAAATATCTTCACGTTTCTAATAAATTAAATAAATTTTTAAATAAAAAAAACGTTACCGGTGCCGGTGGTCGAATTCGAAAGGCAGGCGGACAGCGTGTGCAGCCCCAAAGTTTAGTGCGATATCCTAAGGGAACGTGCAATTTCTATCTAAGCCACGGAAGACCGGCTTCTCTAATTTCTCCGTCGCAGGTATATTTAGTAATCGCTAATTTATGCCGCGTTTTTGTATTGTAAAAAATTTATTCTGTATCTATTCGCTCCCATTTTTGGTAAGAATAAAGCCTACACTATTTACAAATTATTACTTGTATTTATTACTAAGTTGAATGAAAAATAAACACGCTGATGTGTGCGACCCGCGGTTGTATTTAAGCGAAGGGTATTATTGTGGAAACTTTTTGAATTTTTTACGACCTTATCTTTTATTTGTTGGGTTCTATTTTCGTCAAGTGTAAGGCCTGATCTATGTGCAAATTACTACTTTAATCTATTTCCCACTTAACGCAAATATAAACAAAATGTTATTATTTTAAGGTGCCCACCCTGTGTATATTTGTATGAAATTGCACCGGTTTCATGCGAGGTAGATATACAGGGTGATTTTTTGAAAACGATCCGAGATATTTCAGAAACCAAAAGGAAATTAAAAATTTCCGAAAATAGGTCCACTTATATGTCAAGGGGGAAACGGTTTGACCTATGATTCACACTTTTGACGTTTACCCCTGCGCCCCCACGAATCCCTCCCCAAAAATTTTAAATGGAATGACCCATCGAGTGGTATCTCAAATGAAAGCTTATCTTATAAGGATTATGGTGATGTGTCACTTGCGCATTTTTTTTTATTTAGCATTGAGAAATGATCAATTTTTTCAGCAATAGAGTACACCATTTTTACGGAAACCAATGTAGTATGTAGGTGAAACTGACTAAACGAAAACAACTAATGTGACAGTTTGCTAGACAAAACGTCAACGGCTTGCTTTCTTTTTTTTCCACGCCTACCTGATTAAAATTAGGTTTCGATAGCGCTTACCGTTCTCCTGAAGTGCAATGATAAACTTTTTCATAAAATGTATGAGAAAATAAAAAACGTGGGCAAGTGACACATCACCATAATCCTTATAAGATAAGCTTTCATTTGAGATACCTCGCGATAGGTCATTCCATTTAAAATTTTTGCGGAGGGATTCGTGGCGGCGCAGGGGTAAACGTCAAAAGTGTGAATCATAGGTCAAGCCGTTTCCCCCTTGACATATAAGTGAACCTGTTTTCGGAAATTTTTAATTTCCCTGCCAACAGACAGACAGACAGACAGACGGACGGACAGACAGACAGACAAACAGACGGAATTAAGAAAACCTCTTTTTTTGCATAGTGATCGTGAAGGTCGTTTTTTTTTAACGAAAAATCGTATTGAAAGTTCCACTTTTTTAACGCAAAAATCGTGAAAAAAGTACACTTCTTTAACTATTTTATTGAAATGTCAATTTGACAGTTGTCAATTCCGAAGTCCTTTTCTACTAAATTTCGACTAAGAGATCACTATGCAAAAACACTACGTGTACAACACCTTTTGAAAGTCCTTTTTTTCATTCATTTGCTTGATTAACTAGGGCTTCGCCCTCATTATCAAACTGCAAATTTATGAAAAAAGTATGACTTTCAAAACTAGTTGTATAAATTACTATTTGGTCATCTAGGGACCTTGAAACGTGAAGATCTGAAAAAATCTCGTCTTTCAGACGAGTGAAGTAATAAAAAACGAGTATATCATGAAAAATTAAGAATTTAAGCCTTTCCTTAATTAATAATTGTGAAAATGAATAGTAATGCTTGAACAGTCATGCGAATGAATAAGTCAATTGCTTGCTGAAGTAGAAAATTTTTGGGGGCGAAAAAAAAGTTTAGAATCAGGTTCAACGACAATTCGTTTTAAAGCTCTTTAGGGGTAGTACACCATGAAAAAGTGGGTGCGTAACCCCTCTACAGCTGAAAGTAATAAACCCATTTTCATGGAAATTTAATTGAAGGGGGGGGGGGGTTATCGACAATTCATTAAAAAAATAACTTTTAAAAAAAATCCAAAACAAGAAGCGGAAGTTAGGCATGTTTTTTTTTGTAGCATTCTATTATAAGCCGAATTTTGCAGATCTGAGTAGCGGATAGGAAAGAAGACCGAAAAGTGCAAACGTTTTTTCCCGGACTCTCTAACTGCAAAATGGCGGCCGCAATAAATCTTTCAAACTTTTGATTTTAACGCCTCATAAGTCAAAAATGAGTTATCTGATCAGGTTTCACGACAACTTGTTTAAAAGTCCTTTTACGGTACTATACCATGAAGGAAATTTATTTTAGAAAATCTAGAAATGATCCCAATGGCGTTTTTTCAATTTTTTTAAAAATTTTTGAAAAGTTATTACAAAAAACTGCCCACACGATTTTGTTTAAATTTTTTACATTTATTACAGCTTGGTATTAGCTACATTTTGTGTTTTTTTTTAATGAACGCTAGAATTTCACTGTGCTGCCCACTTTGACAATCGGAAATTTAAGCTCCTATAGTTCTTTTATTAGTCAAAATATCAAAATAGTTTAAATATAAAAGTTCTTCAGTAAACATCTCTGCATTGTTCTAAATTTAAATCACTTATACAAGGTGTTTGGTTTGCACAGTAGAATAGCAAACTTTCTTATTTTAACTCAAACACTTTGTATAATATTATATTTTTGTATGCACAATTTGATTCCCTATATAATGGTATAGGGTATTCCTATACCTCAAATGCACGGCTGATTCGAAATTAGCGAATTTATCAAGTTTTGCCTCTAAACATACCAGCAGCGCGTATGCAAGTCTCTCTTCCGTACATATCAAATTCGTAGTGCTGTCTTTCTCGCTATTCCTTCAAGGGTTTTCAGTCTTGCGAGGATTTATATCGATACTGTTATATAGGTACCAAAAAGAAATGTTAATGTTAACAAATTTTTAGTATCTTAAACTCTAGGAAGGTGCACACGGCCAGTTATATATATCTATGTCAGCGGGAAAACCTTGCATTTATCCCCCTCTGATATGTGGCCGATGTGTCCACGGTGGCCGTTGTGTCCACGTCCGCTATGTGGCCGTTGTGTCCACGGTGGCCGATGTGTCCAGGTCTGCTATGTGGGCGACGTGTCCAGTGTGGCCGATATGGGCAAACAAAAATTCTGTGTGGCCGTTGTGTCCAGTGGCCGTTGTGTCCAAAGTGGCCGTTGTGTCCACGTCTGATAAGTGGCCGAAGTGTCCACTGTGGCCGATATGGGCATACAAAAATTCTGTGTGGGCGTTGTGTCCAGTGGCCGTTGTGTCCACTGTGGCCGTTGTGTCCACGTCTGAAATGTGGCCGTAGTGTCCAGAGTGGCCGTTGTGTCCAGCTAACCCTGTGGCCGATACGTCCAAGGTGGCCGTTGTGTCCACATATCGTTTTTGGCCGTTGTGTCCAGTGTGGCCGATATGTCCATGCAAAATTACGTGTGGCCGTTGTGTCCAGTGGCCGTTGTGGCCAGACCCCAAACATACTCCCACCGTCATCCGGGAAGATTTTACAAAACGCCGAATGCTGTTACTAAAAAATATTATAGAAAAGTTGGGAAGGCACAAAGTTTGGACCTACGATGGAAAAATTTTTGCTAAAACAGACACTGGCATAAAAAAATTTACAACTTTTGAACAATTTTCAAAAGTTTTCAAATAAGCGGTTTTTGCTGTAATATGAGCGCAGCGAATATGCTCTCGCGATAAATTTCTGAGTGCGCAGCGCTGCAAATAATCAAGCAGGTTATTTTTGTATTGGAATAAAACATCTTTGTTTACATTTTTGAAATATATTCTCTTATTTAGTTATTTTTAATTCTAATTGAAGGATACTTATTTAATATTATATACATTTTTTGTGTTGTTGTTTCTAGTTGTTAAGGTATTGTACAAAAATTGTTGTTACCTATTTTTATGATACAAGTGGCCCATATTAATGCCAGATCTATTTTAGCATCTAACTGAGTTAAAAACCTTTCTTAATCTTAATCCTTATGATGTTTTAGCTGTAACCGCAACATGGTTAACTGCTGAGGTGGTTGATGAACATATTGATATTCATGGTTATACATTAATTCGAAAAGATCGACTTGGTAGAGGTGGGGGTGTCGCCTTATATGTCTCTAATTAACATCGTCATTCTGTCATTAGTGTGGAAGAGGACCCGAATATCGAACAATTATGGATAAGTATCGGCATTGGCAGAATCAAGTTTGTTGTGGGGGTGATCTACAGATCACCAAAATATTCGTTTCAAAATTTTTTCTCTGCATTTGAAGAAACACTCTTTAGTTTTACCGAAATTTGATGAATTTATTTGTTTGGGCGACTTTAATATCAATATCTTAGATATAAATAATAATAATATTAAACAATATTTAAACGTACTTGATTCCCATGGTCTTAAGCAGATAATCTCATCACCTACGCGTATTACACCTTTTACAGAAACGCTGATAGATCATATAATCGTGCTTGATTCTGCTACTACTGAAAATATTGTTGAAAATGTTAATATCATCCCTATGCATCATATATCCGATCACTGCCTTATTCATTGTACTGTTAATGTCGAATCTAAAGTCAGAGCAGTGAGTAAATCAGTAACATTTAGAAATTATAAAAATATGGATGTAGAGCAATTTTTAACTGACCTTTCTAGTATTCCTTGGGAGCTCATATATGATATTCCGCAGATTGATGATAAGGTCAGTTTCATGACTAACAACTTGATTAATCTTGTTGATATACATGCACCCTTGCTGACGAAAAGATTAACTAAAGTTCCTGCTCCATGGTTAACGAACAACATTAAAATATATGATATCTTTATGTGACAAAGCTTATAAAAGGGCAAAAACCACTAAACTAGCTTCTCATTGGAACTACTACAAGTCACTACGTAATTTCACCAATTCTGCAATTAAAAGAGAAAAAAAGCGTACTTACAATTTAAATTACGTGATTCTGACCTTAAATCAACCTGGCGTGAACTCAATAAATTCAATATTGGTAAAAGTAAATCATCTGTAGTGCCTCCCAATCTACAAAATCTAAACGAAATTAATGATTATTTTGTGAGCTCTGTACAGTCAGTTAAAAATAATAATTTTGAAGATCTTAAAAATGACTATAATTCGAATATTCGTCGAAGTGTTACTGGTTTATTAACATTTAAGACAGTAACTGAATTTAGTGTATCTAAGATTATTAATCAAATTAAGACCAAATCTATTGGATCTGATGGAATCTGTATAAATTTACTTAATATTTGTTGTCCAGTGATTTTACCACATATTACTCATATTATTAATTTTTGTTTGATCAATGGTGTCGTCCCACAAGCTTGGAAGGAAGCGCTAGTAACTCCCATACCTAAAAAAACAGCTCCTAAACATTTATCAGACTTGCGTTCAATAAGCATTCTCCCTATTTTATCTAAAGTTCTTGAACGTGTAGTTAATATGCAGCTTTTAGATCATCTAAAAATAAACAACGTGCTTCCTTCACTTCAGTCCGGTTTTAGAGCTAACCACAGTTGCGCTACGGCTTTACTTAATGTCACAGATGACATATTTAGATCTCTAGATGACTATAATATGATTGCGTTAATTCTACTTGATTACTCGAAAGCATTCGATATGATTAATCATGAACTTTTAATAGCTATTCTTTATAATATTGGTTTAGATAATAATGCTCAATTGTTTTTCAGAATTATCTTAGTCAACGAACGCAAAGAGTAAGAATTAATCGTGATACTTCTAACAGCCGTAATGTAAGGGCTCGATCTTAGGTCCTACACTTTTTGCTATTTATACATCTAATTTTTGTCATTCAATCAGGAATTGTAAGTTCCATTTCTATGCTGACGATACCCAACTTTATTATTCGTTTGAACATAATGATGTACATACAGCTTCAAATTTTATCAATGAAGATCTCTCAAATTTAATATCCTTATCACAAGATCATTGTTTAAAAATTAACGCCAGTAAATCTAACGTGTTGGTATTTGGCAACCGCAAATTAAGACAAGAAGTTGCTTCAGAACTTAATATTCAGATTGACGGAGCTCAGTTGGGATGTGTCGAGTCGGCTAGAAATTTGGGGATTTACATAGATGCAAACTTGCGTTTTAAAGTGCATGTTACTAAACTTGTTCAAAAGGCCTATGGCAGTCTTAAAGTTCTTTATGCTAATAGAGATTTTTTAAGTAAGGATTTAAAAATTACATTATGTGATTTACTGGTGCTTTCACACTTCAATTTCTGTGACTCTGTCTATGGTAACTGCCTGGATAAAACGGATATCAACAGAATACAAAGAGTTCAAAATGCATGTTTTCGATTTATTCACGGTATCAAAAGAAAACAGTCTGTATCATGCAAGCTTCTGGAGACGAAATGGTTAAACATGTACAACAGGCGTCGCTTGCATTCTGCATGTCTTTATTACAAAATAATCACTAAAAAAATACCACACTACCTTTATGAGCATTTACAATTCCGTACAGATGTCCATAATCTAAATCTTAGATACAGGGGTTTACTTACTCCTCCAGTTCATAAATCTGCTTTATTCGAGAGGTCTTTTTCATACAATGTGGCGAGGGAATGGAACAGTGGACTCTGTAATATTGGGGCGACATCCCTCAACTCTTTGAAAATTAAACTCAAACGAATGTTACAGCTGAAACAATCATAGGATTGAATGATATCACCACCGTGTTAAATAGATTTCGTTTTCTTTTCTTTTTTTTATTTATTTACTATCTACATTAGCACTAGTGTCCGTTAATTAACATTTTACTTTTCATTTGAAACCAAAACTCACATGTAGGCAGGCAAGGAAGAACAAAAAGCTTTACTAAGCATTTTTTGATTGTCTGCCTTTTAGCCGTTACCTTCACTGCTGCACTTATATATATTTTAAATTATCATATCAGTATGTATGTATGTCTTCTTTATCTGATATAATAAGGTGTACCTTAACGGCTAATAAACTTTATTATTATTATTATTATATACGAAATATGGTTCAAAGAATATAACACAATATTAAATAGGTACACACATACAATGGTTTTAACTTATTACAAAACATACAATATCTAACAAATATTGTTAATAAAAATTAGAATTTATTATACATGGGCATATAAAAGGTTTTTAAAAATGCCACTTAAGCTTTATGGTACGTTAATTGCCGATGTTTAGCGCCCTAGTACAGGTTACATAAAGTAGATAAATCAGAGGCGTACGCAACATTGCGGTATGATATATTATCAGTTCTTGAATGTTAATAGGATTGCGGAAATAATGATGTACGTTGAACAACCAGGCTCTGCTAAACCTTTTATCCCAGCAACACCAATTTCCACACTTTAAAACACAAAGAATCTGTCATATGACGTTAGTCACTGCGCAAACGAAATCCCTCTACCCACCGTTGCTGTTTACTTGTCATTTAAAATATAACCTAACTTTGTATGTTTTTGACAACTTTCCACATATTGCCAATTCATCAAATATGATCACAGCGCCTTTCATGACCTACCTTGACACCCAATATACTTTCTGTGACCTGTAATAGTAGTTCATGTAACTAGTCCTCAAAGCAAGGCTTTAGGGGACGAGTCCGTAATATGAAGATGAGTCCTCTAAAGCCATTTGAGGACGTGTTGTATACAACGTTTTTTTGTATTAGCTCTCCAAACATTATAATATGAAGTTTCAATTACCATTAACGCGGCATTATATTAGGAGACCGCGCGAAAATGTATTTTTCTAGGATCCTCAAAATGCCCATTTAGAGGCCTTGTACTTAAAGTCGTCATGGCAACTAATGTTTGAGTCCTCTAAAATGTTGCCATGACGACTTTAAGTACTACAAGGCCTCTAAATGGCCATTTTGAGGATCCTAGACAGTTTCCAAAGTAACCAGTTTGGGGAGCGAATACAAAAAAATATTTAAACAAAATGAAGTACACGTACCATAAAAAAGTTAAAATGCAAAAACAAATACATCGAAGTTAATATGAAACACATAGTTTCCACATTTAGTTTTATACAAATTGGCACCGTGTAGTCAAAGTTTTATTTTTAGACACCCTGTATTTGCAACATTTTTAACATAGTACGGTAAAAAATACTTTCTACTTTTTTCTTTCTTTCTTGCTCATCGGTAATTCGTTTGGAATCCCTGATTTTCATACCGCGTGGCACACGTTGATATACCAATTTCGGTAGCATGGATTCATAGAAAAAGTTTTGTAATTTGGGTACCATTTCTTCCGATCAAAATTTGGTATCCTTTTCTATCCTAATAATTTGAATGTATTTATCAGTATATAAAATAAAATCGCAATACGCAGTATTTGCAATGTGCAGCTGTCCCTGAATTTGATAATAGTAAATGTGCCTTTTCTTTAAAACCATGTTGCCATCTACATAAAAAACACATAGTTTATTTTTCACGTCGTCTTTCAGAGCACTTTCAATTGTAACAATGTCAATAAAGTAGTTGTAACAACTCGCATAGTTATTTCATGTTGCAGTTTAACTTCTATCACAATTCCTGTAGGCAACTAACTAAAAACATATTATAACAGCCTACTGGGGGAGGAAACATTGTGAATGGATTATATACCGTATTCGCAATATTTTTAGACCAGAGAAGAACAGAAGATCATGATTTCAATTTATTAAATTAGTATTAAATTTAATTTAAATTTGTACAACTTGTTATTATGTTAGATATATATATAGTTCAGGAAAATTAGTCAGCTAATTATCTTCTTATACTAATATTTTTGACGTTTCGTCAGCTCAGCTGACTTCCTCAGAAAATACACAACACTTTGAAATACAATATACTTATGTAATGTCGATTGAAATTTTGAGATAGTGAGTTTGTACAATGTTCTAGGTTAATAATTCTTACAATATAGCTTGAAAAGAATATTTAAAAATGATTTCGTAGATGTCAGATGTCAAATTTTGACGTCATTAAAATATGAGAAATCGGCGGTGAATTGTTTTATGACTTTTTGTAGGCGTCGGGGTGATAGGTAAACGTCAACTGACGTTAACATAACCTAGAAAAGTTGGTTAAAATGTTGTAATTCCTTGATTAAAAAAACATAATGTACAACTCGGCACTGAAGTTCCTTTTTATCCCTCATATGGTTTATTTGCCTTGCCCCTAAGGGCCTCGGCAACTAAATCTACATTCGGAATAAAAAGTTAAATTTCAGTGCCTTGGTATATAATAGTATTTGTTTTTTGTTTACCAAGGCACTGAAGTTTAACTTTTTATCACGAATGTGGATTTAGTTGCCGAGGCCCGTAGGGCCAAGGCAAATAAACCAAATGAGGGATGAAAGGGAACTTTAGTGCGGAGGAGTACACTATGTTTTTTTTTAAATCGAGAAATCCTGAAATTACATTTTAACCAACTTTTCTAGGTTATGTTGACGTCGGTTGACGTTTATCTGTCGCCCCGCCACCTACAAACAGTAGTAAAACAATGGATTACTTCACTGCCAATTTTTCGTATTTTAATGACGATTTCGAGGTATTTAACTGCCGATTTAAAAAAAAAATACTATTTTTTGCTGTGCACTTTCTTGATTAGAGATTTTAAAAACATTTTCCTCTGTAACTTATTTACTTCCAATTAAATTCTAAAAATGCAAACATCTTTTTTAGAAAAAACGCTAGTATTTACTATGGTACTACTAAACAACAATGTATTTAATTTGTAATACAGTTTTAGCTTTATCGTCGACGGAAACGATAAATTCGCTTTCCTCAATGAATAACGTAATATCCAAATCAAAATAACGGAATGTGACTTTACCATCCTATTTGTTATGCTTTTTTCACATAATAAATGGAAGACGACACTGTGTTGGTTGCAACAGAAAGTCCAGAGAAAAATTAATAAGAAAGATTTTTAATTGTCACAATTAAACCGTTACATTTCAGAGAGAAATAATAATATATCAATCCGGTTTGCTCTGTTAAATATCCTAATAATTGTGACTAAACTATATATTAGTAACTTAAAGAAATTGTATGTATCAAAAATACATTTAAATGTATTTTCCGATCCATTCAGTATTGTAATACGAAAGTTACAACTTCAGACTGAAATGTTTTTGGATGTGCTGGTATGCATTTTCACTGTTGTTTGTTATTAATGAAGTTGCTAGTATTGTATATATATATGGTGTGTTTTTATGGGGATTTTATAAACAGACTAAACAGTTAGGCATAGATATTCGATTTCGAGAAAATGTGCAGCGTCCCAAGTGCTGCCAAATGTCGATAATATTAGCACTTGAGATGTTGAATATTTTTTTAATGAGCTTTCTATTAAATCAATATATTAAATAATAATAAAATTCTATCAGTATGAATTACTTCAGGTTCTGGAAGTCAATTTTAATACCTTATCATTTTAATGGAATATTGGTCTCTAAACATTATGCATTTTTAGCCTACACTTAATGCAGTAAAATTATAATCATTATATTATATGGATATTGCCCTTCATCTTTCGAATACAAATGAAACACAGAAATATTATATTTTAATTTATTGCTTTCATACTTTTGTACAGATCATATGTTATTAGTTATTTTGTCAACAGTGATGTTGTTGGATACCTTCTAACAATGTCTGTATCAAATCTAGGGGTTGCCTATGTCGTTTAGTAAGTGGAGTAAGTGGAATGCATAGTATTATATCCTTGGGTGTTGCCCATTCCTTGCTCGTATTTACCATATCCAGTACTCATGCCGCTTTGATAACCTTTACCATACAAGTAAGGCATATTGTACATTTTAGGGGTAGTTTGCAAGCTGTCATAGCTGTACATGCCACCAGTTACATGGTACTCCGTGCCTTGTACGGCTTCCATACCCTTCTTGTTGTAGTACATCATAGCAGCATCAACTTGATCCATTTGCTTGTGGTAGATGACAACATCTTGGAAGTAGCCGTTAGGAACGTAGAAGTACTGTTCGTTAACGGGCCTGTCGAAGGGATAGCCCAAAGGATAAGCATCCAAATATTGGATACCAAGACCGACCATGGGGTATTTGAAGAATTCATATTCTTGACCATAGAGTTTCTGGGACATTGGATGGTGTTCTTGGTGTTGGCTGTATTTGTGTCCAGAGAGACCATGTGATTTGTATGGGCTGACCATAACATAGAATTGGTATACTTGGCCACCGTGTGTACCCTTGGGAAGCAAGAACCTGAAAAAGTAAATAATGTTTATATCTACCATACAAAAATTGTGTCATAGCATATTAGAAAATACGTCAAAGAATAAATAATTTGCAAAGAAATTCAGTTATGTATAAAAGACTAGTTTCTGACAGTACTTTGGGAATTAGTAAATGCACATTTTGTTCGATATTACCTACAATGCAATAGTAATAAGCAAATATAGTATTACCTGTTAGGGAATGCATAGTAAACTTCGCTTCCGTGCATGGTAAGGTCACCACCAGTCATACCAGTCATAGCCCATTGGTATAATTGCTTGTAGGTAGTGCGGTCACTAGCATAGAAGATTTGATGAGAGTTGCGTACAATAACATTCTGACCAGCCTTCAAGTCATATTTGAATTTATCGAATTCAACGAAGTTCATGCGGTTTTCATCAATATGGATGAAACGACCATATTCATCATATTTGGGACCAATGAATACACGTACAACGGCTTCACCAACCTTATCACTGGCAACATTGATTTTGTAAGTAAAGGGTTTATGGTTAAGACGGTATTGACGTGCATGGACTTCGAAAGTGTTGTGTTCCCATTCTTGCTCGTTCATGTAAACTGCGTTGGTAATATCAGCATCATAATAGTCGAAGTAGGTGAGCAGACGATCAACTTCTACGCCTTCAACCTTAACTCCGGGGTATACAAGTTCATCATAAGTGTATTCAGGAAGATAGTACTTGTATTTCTGGAAATAGAGGATCATTCTCTTGAAGAGCATCCAGAAGGCTGGGTCACGAAGGGAGGTTTCAAAATGTTCCAAAGCAGAAGGAGCAACTTTGTATTCGTGCATTGGTTGGAAGGAATAACCAAGAAGATGGCGAGCAAATACTTGAAGGTATCCATAAAAGCGAGTGTTGGCAGAGTGTGGGTTAGATTCGATGATGTTACCAAGAGTGTTGAAACCATGGGATTCGAACAAGTTTATCTTCTGACCATCTTCCTGCAAATTATTAAAAAAATAATTTTGTAATAATTTAATTGACGTTCAATAAAGAAATTATAGAAGAATATCTTACAGTGTACACAAATCCGGCATCAATAGCATCACGAATTCTCCTTTCGTAGTCCTTAACAAGGTAGTAACTGTAAGGATATTGTCCCTTAAAGGAGTAGCTTTGTTGGTAGTTGTAGTAGTTGGAGAAGAAGTAAGCCCAGTTTTGCCTTTCGGGGAATTTCATGCCATTGGGATAGCACATCGAAGGATAGTATCCAGTTTCAAAAGCATCGTCGTAATCATAGACACCGATTTCACCGAAGTCGTTGGAGAGGCGTTCAAGATAGTAACGAGCCAAGAATTGTTGGTAGAAGTAGTAGAATTCTTCACCGCGATAGTATGAATTGATATTATATTCCTCAGTGTTCATCCAGTAGGGCCGGTAGAGATTATAGTAGTAATAGTAAGCATTGACTCCAATATCTTCAGTGAAGTAAGCCATGGACTGTTCGGGATGCACATTCATGTACCAGCCAGAGTAGTTAGAATAGATCATGTATCCTGTAAAAAATTACGCTTTAAATTATAGTAAAAAAATATAAAGTAGTATTTAAAAATATATCTTCCATCGGGTATATGAAAAAATCAATTTTATTTACCGTGTTCGTGTTGGGCTCCAGCGCTCCACATTTGTTTATATTGTTGAGCTTTGTGAATAACTTCGGTGTTGAAAAAGTAGTATGGATAGATTTCATAAATGGGAGGCAAAACCATCTTATAGGTGTCATGACGATGGATGAGGGCGACGGAGAAGGAATAAAGGAACATTCCTTGGTTCATGTGATAACGAGCCCAGCAAGCAGTCTTGTAGAAGGTTTCGAAATCCTTGGCGTAGTAGAACATATTGAAAAGTGCAATAGCCTGCTTGAGATGGTAGTCATAGAAGACTGAGAACACTTGATCCTTGGGCAACATGCCTTGGTGATAGTGGTGCAAGAATTCCTTGACTACTTCAGGCTTCTGCAACAAAATATTTATTTAAAATAAGTGTGAAGTTTTAAAATAAATTCAGTTATTATGAAGTGGGACATGATTTTACACTTTTATTACAAAGTTTCAAATGTGATGTACAACAGTATACTTTGGCAACAATAAAATCATGAAAATTATCCACAGTGTTTCTATTTTGTGTTTCGAACAGTATTGTAATTTTAAAAATTGCGTCTTGAGAATATCTTTATAGTGACTTTGTTTTGTTTGGAATCATGGAAACATATTGTATAATAATTAATAGTGGTATAATAGATTGTTACAACATTAGTTAAACAATTAAGATTTTGTTTAATAGTAGATGCAGTATACTAGTGATTCTACTTCTAATTTTGAAGCATCCAAGATGTTAAATAAAATTAAAATTATTGACAAGGAGTAAGTCAGTTATAATGTTTTCAAGCTTAATATTAAATAATTTTAAGAATATGTTAGCTACAATATTTACTTACAGTGTAAGCATTCATATGATTTTCGATTTGCCAGTCTTTAGCCATGGAAACTTGGTCCTTGTAGTAGGTTGGTTGATGAATGTACTTGAATAGACGCAACACATCTTTGTATCCTTTTACATAATGGTCTCCACCTGTAAAGATGTATGAATAAGCATATATTTAAAAAATATATTTTAAAATGATTCTGTATGGGTAAGTTTAAAAAATTTACATGTGCATAATGAAACCCAAGTTATTGATTTTTTTTATAAATGATATAAAGTAAATAGTAATTTTTAGAAACAAATTTTAAACATATATACTGCTCAACAAATTAACTGGACCACCCATAAAAATTGTATTTGTTACATTACGTCATAAAAAAATATAAAAGTTTTTGTTTTATAGTATACTCACATTAAACATATTTAAGTGGGCTGTTCGTAAATGCCAACGGAAGCATTAACAAAATCATATTAATAAAATTTTAAAAAATATGTAAAAAACTATATTTTAAAAAACTAAGAAGAGGAAAAAGAGGAAATTAATATATTTTTTTGGAGTTTTCTGGAACGTTTAAAAATCTGTGGCAACGATTTGGCATACTTTGTATGCAATCTACTATCAACATTGGGAAAAATTCAAAATTTTTAAATGATATTTTATTAATGTACTGAGTTTTATTTAAATCAAATTATGAATATAAATGCTTTTTATATGACACAATCCTGAAAGATTAGCAAAAATGCCTAGGCTGTCCTTTTGGAAAATACTTTTAAAAATTGCACCAATATATGCAAATGTTCCAGTTCATTTGTTGAGCAGTATATTAACATTTAAAAAAAATAGAAATACAAGGATTTCAGTTTATATTATTAAGAGCTTAAAAGAGAAACAAAAACTTACCAAATGTGTATTGATGGTAGTCTCCTTGAACACCATGTTGCATATCATGGTCTTCATACATGGGACCTGCCAAAGCGTAGGCACAAAGGCCGAGGAACACTACCAAAGCAACCTTCATTATGCTTCCACTTAATGACACAGTTGAAGTGCGCTTTTTCCAGAATTTTCTGCCCTATTTATACTGGTAAATTGCCCCTCCTGTTTTGTAATCTCTGTATTTTAGCAGGATGCCGCAGTTATCAATTTTTAAATATGGAATATCTACATGTTGTTTTCAATTTTATTTTGGGCTCCAACATTCAAGTGTCAGATATCTGCAGTGATTATGCAATTATGCATCTTGCGTTACTAGCCTGGTGCAAGATAAATTTATCCATAAAAAATAAGATTACTTTTGCTATGGCAACTTAACAGCGATTTTTGCAAGCTCACAAAATAATGCGATGCATTCGTAGGCATTAAAGTAAGTATAGCATTGTTGTTAAAAAGAACAATGTCTATGAAGATGTAATAGTCACACAAAGTATTTTGATAAAATTTCCCCCTAAAAATTTAAATTAGTTCGGATAGTTTAAGTTAACTAAATAAGTAGTGTAATATTCTTTGTCTTTTTTTCTATTACACTTCTAGAATTTCCTTTTATGACCTTGGATTTTTTCTTGTCATTTCTAATTAACTAATATATCTTGTAAAAGTCCCATTGGTGTTTATGATGCATCCTTGTATTTCATTTTGCTTTAAAATTAAAGTGCGGGTAGTAAAGAATGGCAGCTTATAATTTTAATTTATGAAATCTCTGTAACTTATTTTGTTTGTATTATTAATGTTAGACCCATGCGAGTCACGAAACGGAGAATCCGAACCCCCAGTACGGTTAAACTGGTGTTGTGTCTGCCCATGTCAGTGGCGTATGTCGTTATGGACCGCCGTCAAGTTTTATATAATTTTACTGATTGAAGATATTCAAATTTTCGATTTTACATATTAGGTGTCTTAGGCATTCCGATACTGTCGCTGGTTTTATGACCTGTATTTTATACTCGACACTTACATTCTTTACACTCAAGATTTTTACACCAATATACAGTGCTTTCGAAAAGTAGTGGATAAATTCGTTAAACATTCAAGTAATAACTTTCGGAAAAAATGCTGCGACCCGTCGATTTTATTTTTATTTGCGCATTTTTTCAAATAAAATCTATACAGGGTAACCCGCGTAGGAGGTATGACGTCATCGATGTTTTTTTATACAAACCCTCTTTTTTATTACGGAATATGAAAGAACGCATTTTTTACTTACGTAAAGTTGATTTTTGACCTATAGGTCACATGACCAAGTATTAAGAAAAACATTTTTGAAATTCCAAAATACTAAATTAATTTTAGGAAGTACGATTTTACGTTTTTATCAATGACAGCAATCAATAAAAAGCATGCCGGTCATCTTGGCTACTGTCAGGCAGACAACGGTGCACAATTTGAACATTTAAAAAGAAAATTGTTTTATATTAGCTATAAACTGTAGAGCAAATTTTCACACATATTTTAAAGTTGAGAGAGGTTGTAGCTGCAATTGTCCCTACTGATTTAAAAAGATGCTCCTCTTCACTGATATTGTCTTGAAACAGATATGATGCCTCATTTTATGGTGTTTGGTTTTCTAATGCATGCTGACATTTCGATTTTTTATTATCTCATCAGTTAGAATTTACAGAGTTCAAATAATTTTGAGTATAACAATACAGCATTGCAGATTTGATATTTTTGCTTCGGCATATCTTATTAGATGTGCTAAGTTATTGTGTATTTAATACACGATAAACATTTTTTATTGTAGTATGTTTACTATGTAATATGTTTTTTTACAAAACAATAAATATATTAGTTGTAGTACAGAATGGCTTGAAGGGTGTTCTATTGAACATCACTCTCTATATGCAAATTAAAATATATACATACAATTTTATATACAATATTATCTTTGTTTAACTTTATTTAACTTAAGGGTTTGTAACTAATGTAGTTATTTGAATGTTTCTTTTTACATTAGATCAAGTGGTGTTTTTTTTGTTAAACGTTTAGTTTGTTGACTGTTATCTATCAAATTTATTGCAAATTTTTTGAATACGTTAATTTTGTTATGCGAATGAACCAGATAAAAAGTCTAAGAATTTGTGTAGATGTGGCCTAAGAGGAAAACTATTATGGTCATGATCCTTTATGAGCGTACCGTTAGTTTGTTATTTGAAGTTCATAGTTTTATAATAATCTAGTTCCCTTAGTGAGACAGGTGTAAAAATAATAAAAATTGTAATTTGTTAACGTACCTACTTTTGAATAGAAAGCTGATAGAATTAAGGGGTTTTCGTTTTGTAACTTTTCGATTGCTAAAAGCCTGAGCTGGGAGTGAAAGGCGGTAAGCAGTCATTTTTGGATTGAATTGAGCTATCGAACTTAAAACACGAATGTGGAATTTAGTTGCAGAGACCGGTAGGACCAAGTCAAATAAATCACATGAAGAATAAAAAGGAATTTCAGGCCGAGGAGCACGTTTTTTTAAATCGAGATATCGCGAAATACATTTTTTAACCAACTTTTATAGGTTATGTTGACGTTTTCTGCCATCTATTAAAAGTCGTAAAACAATGGATTACCCACGACGATTCGATGTTCTTCACTAGGCGGGGCGATAGGTAAACGGCCACCGACGTTAATATAACCTACAAATGTTGGTTAAAATATTGTAATTTCACGATTTCTCGATTAAAAAAACATAATGTACAACCTCGGCACTGAAGTTCCTTTCTATCCCTCATGTGGTTTATTTGCTTTAGCCCTACGGGCATCGACAACTAAATCCACATTCGTCATTAAAAGCTAAACTTCAGAGCCTTGGTATACACACTACTATTTTTTAAAATCGGCAGTGAAGAACGTCGAAATCGTCATTAAAATACGAGAAATCGGCCGTCAAGTAATACATTGATTTCGAAGGCTTTCACGGCCATTGTCATTACTTAACAAATGACTTCCACGATTGGACCGTGTTATTATTGAGGTCAAGAAACTCAACGTTTCGCCCACTTTCGTAATGGGCTTCATCAGGAGGAAAAGCAAAAGAGCACGGTAACTCAACGTGTAAACCACGCCAGAGGCGAAACTCTTTTGCAAGAGAAGGGATAGAAGAGCACCGTAACTCAACGGGTAAACCACGCCAGAGACGAAATTCTTCTAACGATCGCAAGGAAGAAAGGCGAGAATTTATAGCCAAATGCCTTCGCGGTTCAGCAAGTGCCGTCGCGGTGGGCGGGGCTTAGAAATGAGCACTTTCCACATAGAAGGAACGAGAAAGCAGTCGTCCCGATTGAGATTGTAAGGATGTTTGTAAATCTCAACACATTCTGATAAAGAAGAATGGGAATTTCCAGATAATGGAATTTTTATTTAAAAGAATTTTATGGCCGGTGTCTTGTTGGTGTTCGGCGATGGCTGATGATGAAACAAGACCGGACTTGAGACAACGCTGGTGCTCAGAGATGCAAGTTTTTACTGAACCACCTGTTTTACCAATGTATACAGTATTACAAGAGCAAGGGACTCTATAAACACCTTTAGATGACATAGTGTTTAGTTTATCTTTAGGTGAAGGAAAAATCTGTGAGATTTTGCTCGGGGGTTTGAATACTGTTTTAATGTTTTGTTTTCGAAGAAACTTTCTTACTCGGTCGGTGACTTGGTGGATATAGGGAAGAAAGACTAATTCTGCAGGAGGATAGGTTCTTGGAGGTTTGGGTGGCCGTGGATGAAGATTGCGAATGATGGTATACTGTATATCCCTAGCACTGTAACCATGGTTCCTAAGAGTTTTTCGAATACGGTTTAATTCAGCGTGGACATTATCGGGTTGGGATATTGAACCAGCCCGGTGTACAAGCAAATTGATAACGGAAAGTTTTTGTGTAGAATGATGGTGGGAATCGGCATGTAGATAGATCAGTGTGAGTTGGTTTGCGATACACAGAATGACCAAGCTTGGCACTGGTTTGGCGAGAGACATTTAGGAAAAGAAGGGAGCCATCTATCACCATCGTAAAGTTAATGTCTGGATTTTGACTATTCAGATTATTTAAGAAGACGGTTATTGTGTCTTTACCATGTGGCCAAACAATAAAGGTATCGTCAAACCTTAGATTTTAATTCCAAAGATTCCAGATCTACGGTTTCGAAAGCTTCCATAAAGATATTGGCAACGACAGGTGAAAGAGGAGAACCCATTGCTGCACCAGTAAAATGGTGTTGAAATAGGAAATACGTGGAAGAGAGGCATTTTTCTATAAGGGCAGGTAGACTTGAAGACGTCTCCCCATGCTCCGATAACAACTGTTCGATTATGACTATAGAATCGAGAATATGAACGTTAGTAAAAAGGGAAGTGACGTCGAAACTCACAAGTAAATTCTCAGGTTCAACGCTTATATTGGATATAAGTTCAACGAAATGGGCTGAATTGCGAATCTACGAGAGAGACTTACCAGTGAACTTTCTAAGGATAGTGGTTAGATATTTAGCTAATGAGTAAGTAAGGGCATCTATGGTACTGACAACGGGCCTGAGGGGCATGTCTCCTTCCGATCCTTAGAAGAGTTACACCTCTGGCGTGGTTTACACGTTGAGTTACCGTGCTCTTCTATCCCTTTCCTTGCAAAAGAGTTTCGCCTCTGGCGTGGTTTACACGTTGAATTACCGTGCTTTTTTTGCTTTTTCTCCTGCTGAAGCCCCTTACGAAAGTAGGCGAAACGTTGAGTTCTTTGACCTCAATAATGACACGGTCGTTTATAATCCATTGTTTTACGACTTTTTGTAGGCGGCGCCGGCGGGGCGATAGGTATACGTGAACCAATGTCAACATAACTTACAAAGTTAGTTAAAATGTTATAATTTTATGATTTTTCGATTTAAAAAAAACATAAGGGGTACCCTCAGCACTGAAATTCCTTTTTATCCCCCATGTGCTTTATCTGCCTTGGTCGTACGGGCCTTGGCAACTAAATCCACATTCGTGATAAAAAACTAAACTTCAGTGCCTTGGTATACAAATTACTATTTCTCTGTTGTCCAGTACTTCCAATAAAAGAAATCGATTTTTTCTAATTGCTATATATTTTTATTTAAAAAAACATAATAATTTTTATGGGCATAATAATGAATGTTCTGACTCAACGGCCTAAATGGCCTAAATCAATAGTTTGAAATTACAAATGTAAGTAAGTTCTTATTCTACAACTAATGTATCTGCAAGTTACGGGAAATATAATTCAGAATTTTAAAATTAATTATACTAAATTCGCAAGGGTTACAGTCGCCCGCGTGCGGGAAATATTTTGGCGCCCTTTGAATATATGTAGTACTTATAGTATAATAGTAATTTACGATACAAGTGCGTAAAGCTACTTTTTAGGCACGAGTGGGGTAGAGTTAAAACGCGAGGGAGCGAGCGTTTTAAGCCCCGCGAGTGACTAAAGATGCTTTATTTCATTTTGGAACCACAATCTTGTTTATTGGCCCTCGATAGAGGGCGTAAAATGGCTTTTATAGCCCTAGGGCCCATAAAGTTGCTAAGCAGTATAACAAGCACCAACAATGTAGTATAGCAACACCAACAATCTGCATAGAAACCATAGCACACCAGAAATGCACAGCACCGGCATTACGACGATGCAGTAGTGTGTAGCCAAAATATTGAATCCTTGAATTTTTCCATTTTGAGGACTAAAATGAAATAAAACGTTGTATGTACCACGTGCCTAATCACGATTATAGCTCTCGGGAAATTTAAAACTCTCCGCTTCGCGTCGAGCTTTAAACATTCCCTGGTGCTATAATCTATTGATTACGCCCTTAATACATAAATAACTATTACGCATGTGTATCGTACAATATTTTATCTACCATAAAATCTAGAAAACACGGTAATATAAAAACAATTTAATGTAAATTAGGATTACCAGCAACCGGTAGTAATTTTGCGTGTTTTAAAAATTTTAAAACACGTTGCTACTGACAACGTGCCTAATGAAATCTTTTAAACACGTTACTACTGACGACGTAAACTAATAAAAACATGTTATTAAACAGTCGTTTTACAAACTTAAAACTGCCAACTAAAAGGCAATTTTACACACTGTCGTAGATAAATAATATTTTGAAGCATAAGAACTTTAATCTGTTACATATGTTTTTTTAAATTTCCTGGTTTGCTGTAATATTCTTGTAGTTGTTTAAACATTTGAACGAAATGCGAAAACACATTTTATTTTAATTTTGTAATGAAACAAAAGAGATTTCAAAAACTAAAATTTTATTCTTCTTTAAATTTGTTATAAAGGAAAAAACAAACAAAACAATAAACAAATAAAACATTCAATCATCCAAAAATTAAATTGGTTTTTTTCTGGATTGGGCTGCTGCAAATTCTTTCATAATATTGTCAAAATCAATTTTATCGAGGATCTCTTGCTCTATAGCTAAGATTGCCAAACCAGATAATCTTTTTTGTGACATGGTAGACCTCAAATAATTTTTAATTTTGAGAAGGATCTCTCACCAGAAGCTACAGACACAGGCATGGTGTCTTTATACACCGTGGACACAGGTAAAGTAAGAGGGATTTTAATGAAATGGTAATATTTGGTAGAGATGCAGTTAGATTGTTTTCAAATATATATTGAAGAATGTCGAGAGGATTTGACGCTTCAGGTAGGTAATGAAAACAATCGTAGGGCTTTTATCTCGTTAAACAAATAATTCTCTTCTACGCAAGCCTCTTTCTTTTTCTGATCAGCTAGCTTTTGTTGTAAAGCACGACAGATTTTTAAAAGATCCTCGTCATTTAATTTAAAACTATCACTAAAAACCAAAAACGTTGTCGTAATCAGATATCATTTCAAATCTACTATTTAAAGAACTTAGTGTTTGATCAATTATTTTTAAAATAGTAATTTATTAAACAAGACGATAAAGTTAAATTTTATCCATGAGTGAATCGTTTAACGTCGAGACGTTAATGATTCAAGAGTGGATAGTAATAACTTTATCGTCGTGTATAATACAAATTTTTTTTCTATAGGAAGAACTTTAACAATTTCAAAAGAAAATAAGGAAAGTCAATCACATTTTAAAATCTCAGTAGCTAGATTGGGTTGCTAGGATAATACAAAGCTGTAATATTTAATTTAAATAACAGTTGGAAAATTAAATTACTTTATCTACCCTCGATGTTAAAGTGCTACCTTATTTACCCTGGCTGTTAAAGTAACACTTGAACTTTTGTTTTGAGTCGATTAAAGCACACTTTAACATTTGCTATAGAAAAAAAATTAATTTAAACTCGGATCTTGAGTTGTCTCATCTTTCTGTTCGTAATCGAACAATTTTGGTTTATACTTTCGTCTAACAGTTTGGCGCCCCTTTAGAGTGGCGCCCGCGTGCGGTGCACGCGTTGCACGCGTGGTTACGGGGGCCCTGGTTAGCATTATCATATCATATTCAGACTTTAGTTTCTAAAATATACTCTGATTCTCAAACAACGCCAAGAATATTCAGAAACTGAAAAACGGGTTTGAACTCTTAAAAATAGAATATTAAAACGTTCTTAGACGTGTAGTAGCGGTTGGTTATCACTTATCACTACACAAAGCTCGTGATGAACATCTTAGTTCTTGCGAAGCAATAAAAATGTATTTTTTTCAACATGAAGTATAAGAAACATATAAAACTACAAGTTTGGGATGCGATAGACGGCCTCAATAGATGTAATAAAGTCGCTATATATATATATAAAACTACAAGTATTTGGACATTTATTCTGTACTGTGAAGATAATATAGAATGCTGAAACTTATTTATTTTGGATG